>JAWWEQ010010448.1:0-42653 GCA_035583055.1 Torymus tubicola | reverse complement strand
CCACCGTTTGTATAAAATATAGTAATTTTTACTAAAGTTGTATTAAAATTTCCTAGACCATTTCTCTCAGTGTATACCGCAGATTAGGTTCATTCGATTAGATAGAGATCCAAGCGAGAAACTTTAATTAAAAGTAATAAACTGTACGTAAGATATCGTCAATTATTTACAATCATCGAAATACCACAACCATTTACCGATTACACAGCTACCACGTATATAGACTTTCCGGAAAATTTTCATTTAACCACGGCAAACACTCGAGCCGAACTTTTATACGCGAACGACCTCATCAAACGAATGAATCTCAACCGTGGAATCCCCTTTCTCTCCCTCTCGCCACCTCCTAATTACACTTTAAGCGCTGCGCGTAATTGCAAAAATTCTCTCTCTCTCTCGCTTCCTCCCTTTGGCGAATCGGTGCCACATCCCCTTTGTGCATGCGCGATTCGTAGTCGAGATATTCACCCAATCTCTCTCTCTCTCTCTACCGCTCGTGCCCTACTGCTGCTGCACTTTCTCACCGCGGCTTTTCCTTAATACACTCTCGTTTCGCGATGAGCGCGCGCGCGCGCATGCGCGTTATATCCTCGTACTGTTGCTATATGTGTATGTATATAGGTATGGGCATAGCTTATCTAGGCACGGAATTAGCGGCCGATTAGTCGCTTTCTCGCCTTTTGAGGTGCGACTATATAGTGAGAAACGTGATATATATAAGGAGTTTCACGCAAATTTCTCAGGGCGACGTGCGAGCGCTAAATTAGTGTTATTTTCAACTTGTGTTTTATGATATGCTCAAATTATATTTCGAAAAGTATATTTTTACAATATAGAATGCGAAAGAGTAGATAAATTTCTTGCGCGCGATACGTCGTCTGAACTAGCTGCCTACCTCCCTACCTAATAACCTTTTACAATCTTCACCTGTCCTTTCAAATTCTTTGTAATTATTTTATGAACAATTAAAGAATACTCAGGTAATAAAAGGAACAGTGTATTTTTTTTGTTAAAATCAACTGCTGTTTCACGCATAAAATTTCATTTGGAACAATTATTTCAACAACGGAAACAAATTGCATTTAGGTATACAATATAAACAGATTTCTTGAATTCGTTGTATAAATCCTTTTAACTGCGTCCAATATCATTCCCTATAGTTAGTTGTTTAATTTTGTAGATTACGTAGAAATCAACCATTCTTTTACAGAAAAGTCATTTAGACTAGTTATTTAAAAGCAGGATAAAAATTTCTTTTACTGCGGATGTAATACAGACAGACTCCTTGAATACGTGTGCGCAATATCATTTCCTAGATTTAGCCGTTAAATTTTTTATACTACGTAGAAATCAAACATTTTTCCATAGAAATGTCATTTGGACGAGTTATTTGAAATCAGAAAAAAGTCCTTTACTGTGGATGCAATATATAGAGTTATCATGTAAATTCTTTCATCACGGCGCTGTAAGCTTTGCTGTAATATTAATTCCGACTTTCTAAACCATGATACTGTCGCCGTTTATGAACATCAAAGAATTGTAATATCTTACCTTAAAACCAATTTTTATACCAAGAAAATCTATTATGTATGCCTTACTGAGCAGGTCAATATTTTATAAATAAATTTAACTTTAAAAATCTTTTTTTCGATAGAAAGATTCTAGTGTTCCAGCTGACAAAGAGACCTCGAGTAGGCTACTGGAACCTCGATTTTGATGAAATTTTGCAAAAAATAAGCACACCGAGATACTTATTCTCTTTTGCATTTTGTTTTCTAATTTGCTTCACTCGTACGCTTTTTTTATACATGTATATATCACCTATATACATACACGTAAATTATATAATGAGCGCACGTGCGAGGCGCTTTCGCGCGTCGTCGACGGGGGGGCCCGAGTGTACATAAATTCCGAGGGCTGTTTCTTTCTTTTTTTTTTGTCGCACGAGACGGGAGTATATTGGATGAGGAGAACAGACGCGCTTGCATTTTTTTTTCGCGCGCTTTCATTTCGGAGCATTAATCTTGCGCTCGTAAAAATTAGCTATTGAGGGATTGTATGCGGCTGAAAAATGAGGCGCGATGCTGTTATAAGATTGAGAGTATGTGTGTGTGTAAAGAGGCGTGCGCGCGCAGACGTTAAAGGTTAGGGAGTTTCGTTTTTTTTTGTCGATTATTCAGCTGATTTATTTTGCAAATAATTTATGTTGAAATAAGGTTTAAGGTTATTTATATACAGTGTAATATGAAATAATTGACTTTTGCGGTCGAATGATAACTGCGAAAATTTTTATTATGAAGAATTAAGACGTGATATATAGGAGTATATATAGAGTATTCTGTATTATAGTTGATTTTCGATAATATTAGAGTAATTGCTTACATCAACGAAACGAAAAGTAAAGCAATAATAACCCTTCGATCGTCAATCGATTACATAGCGAAATCTATTTAATTACCCGGGTATTTATCCCAAGGAGAAAAACCAAACCCAATCACCTTATAATTCTATTTATCACCCTATGGCTTTTTCCCACGTATAAAAACGTACATATCACAAACGATTACATTCACGCACGTATTATACACACTCGCAGTCACACAACAGTCGCGCGCTAATTGCTCCCCAATGAACGTTAACTTGGCATGCCCGCTAAAAGAAAAAAAAAGTCCTCCCCCTTACGACGATTATAGAATTATGATACGACGACGAGAAGACGCAACGACGAAAAAAAAGTGCAGTACAACAAAAGAAAAGAAAAAAGTACCACCACGCGACGCGTCCGCTCGGGAATGTCCAAGAGGGAGCATCATAACAAAGAGGGGCCAGGCCTCTTCCCTTTCCTATATATCCTCTCGTTCTCTCTTCTTCCTATTCTACCCGCGCCGCTCCTTTTCTGTCTCGTATATGCGGCTCGCCTTTTGCGGCGTCAAGAAGCGTATACTTATATATATATATATACTCGCACATATAGAGGGCGATTGTTCTGTATATAAAATCTAAATTGCCAACGCCTGGGTTGTTGCCTTCTTTGCGTTATATATATATAAATGCCTACGTACTCGTGTATGTATGTGTGTATGCATGGCTAATTGTTCACACTGCAACGTCTTCCGTGTGTGCTTGGGGAGAATTTAACGCGTCAACTTGATGCGCGCGCTGCGCTGCGGGAGCACGTGAGGAAAGACTGTAATTCCGGGGTGTTGCGCTGCGTGGCGATGTGGATGTATAAACAAAGTAAATGCTGGGTTAGCGGCTGGCGTTGAAAAGGAAATTTGGGGGGCCACGGATGCGGTGGTGAGATTGTTGAGCGAAGGTTCGAATGTAATTGTTTCGGTTTGATGCATCTATATGTGTATTTATTTATTTATTTAGTTGTTTAATAAACTACGAGATATTATATGAATAGTGTAAAGGAAATACTTGCTTTTTTACTCGGGTAAAATTAAAGAAAGAAACTTTCATCAAAAAGTAATGATCATAGTAAAAATTAAAAACGATTTATAAGGTATAGTTTTAATATTTGAAAGCCGCCGGAATCATTTATTTAAGGTTGGAAATCCTTGGAATTAGATATATGTAAAAAAGTAGTGGAATTAGATCAGTATGCTCGAATTACCACGAATTAAATACTTTATTTATTTTCAGATGAATTGCAGAAGAGAGCTTGCCCATATTATATTAAAAGGTTCCAGTTAAAATTATTTGAAATACTACGAAATTTAATACTTTATTCTTTTTTTATTGTAATAAATCCACATTAAAGATATAATATACAATATTGATATCCTTATCAGAGTACATTCCACATCTATATTACAAATTTTACCCTTTATACGTCGTTTCAGACCGTATACAAAGTAAATATTTTACATACAAAATTCTCTACTTATACATATTATCCCGTTCGCAAGCAAAGCTAGAAAATTAAATCGGCATTCTGGGAAGTTCCTCCTTTCTCGAAAATATAAAAAAGAGATCCTTCGAAAAATCAATAATTGGCTTTTGCACGCTATATACACACACACACGAGACTTCGTTCATACTACAGTTCCGTTATGGAGAACACAGATATATAGAGTCTTACCTGTGCGCTGCTTATACTACACTCGCAGCATACCAGTCACGCGCTCTCAGCTCTCGGCGCCGACCTGTCAGAAGGGTAATTTTCTGTTATACCTCTCGACCGCCTCTTCGCTTTCTTCCTCTCTCTCTCTCTTTCTCCTTCGTATCGTTCTTTCCCTTTAATTCTCTCTGCGAGCGCGCGCACGGATGTAGAGCGCGAACGGGCCGTACGGTCCCTCGCGCGGACTCGATATTATTTTACGATGCCGTGTGCTGTGGCGTTCCGCGGAAACACGGAGTGCTGGCTTTAGGGGAAATTAAATATCGGCGATTATTGCTGAATGTCGTTGGCGACTACGACTGTTGAGTTGAGGTCTGCGGGGTTTGGTGGGACGAAGTGCGGGTGAGGTTTATTTAATTTTGGTATACGATCTTAACTTATATTTTGTGTAAACAAGTGTTTAAGTGTATACGCTCGTTCTTTCAATGAACAATTTGTTATTGTAACAACGATTTATATTGTTATACAGAACAAAACACCGTTATAGTAATTTCACAAAGTTATATCGCAAAGATTACCAAAGTCCTATATTAATTATAAAATTTTTTTGCAGAGCAAAAGTTTGTTTGACCTTAAAACTTTTATTGTTAATCTCATGTAACAAACTATGATTTACTGTTTGGATCATATATTATTTTATACCGTGTACATGCATTATAGATATATCTTTATTGCCTATATATATATATATATTCTTATCATTATACTTTTTTTTCATTACACATTATCTTTTATAATATACACTCTTGTCCTTAAATCATCAACTTAAGTGAAAACCCACATCGCATACATATACGACGATCATACCCGCGTCTCATGCCCCGAAATTTCATTCCAAATCAAACATCTCCAATCTTACATATTATACTCCGCCCAAACAACGCGTGTCTCTCGCCAAAAATTCCGAACCACGCCTATGTACAAAGAAAAAAATAACTCAAAAATCTACCTCATGTTCCACAAAATTAACAACTTTCAGCACAAAAATCCCGACCCTGCTTTAATCACTTTCGTAAAAACATACGTGCCTATATATACATATATATATATCCATCACGGTCGCTCGCGATGCATCGGGTTCTCGCACTCTCGTGCGGGCACGTGTATATACATATATATAATACAGCTTAATCGGGCTACACACCCCTCTCGTATATACTCTGTCTCTCATTCTCCCGTCCGTCCTATGTACACACATATATATACGCGAACTGCAACACATGATGCCCAAGCGGCGTAAGACTGATCGTCCTGCTCGGCCCAATAATTATATCCCCTTCTCTTCTTCCCTCCTCTCTCTCTCGACTTTACGTCGGATAAGAGGTTCTCTCTCGCGAACGCGTGCGACCCGCCTTGAAAGCTTGAAGGCATCGTAGCATAGCAGCAGCAGCAAGCAGCTCCTCTCGGCTTTCAAAGCATGGCTGCCGCCGCCACCGCCGCATGTGCATGCGGTGCGGTCGCGATCTGCTTGCGGAAATCTATGAGGGAAAGCGAGGTTTAGAACGCGTGTGTGTGCGTATATATATGTATAATACTAGACGCGTGTACACCGGCTTTCCCATCATGTGTAGTTCCGTTTTCGGGTGTAAAGGAGAAGACGCCGCTGGGAGTGTGTAAGAGAGATCGGGTTTCCGAAAGCGGTTTCACGCGCGAAAGGATCAGTCGAGTGTGGGTGTATTTCGTATGTGTGTGTGTGTCTGTGTGTGGTCGATGGAGGCGTATACGTATAGGTTTTTAAGGCTGACATGTTTCTCTCCTTTTTTTTTGTATTATTATTATTTTTGAGGGTTGCGGAGGTTGGAATATGAGGCACGAGGGATGAGGCGTACAGCACGTGTACGGGTGCTTCCGCTATTTTTCTTTTTTTTCGGTTTGAGAGTAGAAGGTGGCGCATGCGGTAAATTAAGCGGAATGCGCCTTTTGAGCGTCGGTGGGTTGTGGAGAGGAATTCCTTATGGGAAGCGGACGTGCTTGGAAGTAGGGTGAAAATAATATTGTTGACAAAAATTATTCTTTATAGAATGTATATGCTTGTGCAGTTTTATCAAGTATATATTAATATATTGTAAATAAATGTGAAAGTATAATCATGATTAAAATATGCTTTACAGCTTAAATATTAATAATTTTTAAAATATTTCAAACGTTTGAAATAACAGTAAGGGATTTACGTATGTTATTTTGGAGATTGAATTTCAAATTTGTGAATTGATGTGGGAATTTTTTCAAAACCCAATTGTTCAAACGAAATATGATTCAGATGAAGAACATTGAATTTATTTTAATTCTATAGGTATTGGTTGATTGAGAGATCAATTGTTATAGATAATTAATTACTCTACAAAACTAATGAAAAGCTGCTTTTAACTGATTTGGCAAAATGTTTTTTCAAGCAGAATTGTTAAACTATATTACCTTGTTAAAAATGTTTATATTTTAATATAAAATTGCCTTCCATTTGCATATTTAATTTTGCATAAATAAATTTTACAAAAATATATAAAATTATGTTTAAAAAGATGTACGGACTAAAAATCATATTTGTTAAATTGAAAATTAAGAAATTTAAAGTATCATCAAGTGCATTATATTAATCAAAAAAGTATAAGTATAATATAAATAGCATTAAAATAACAAAAAAATTGAATATAAATAATATTTTTTAATAAAATTTCATTTATTCAACTTCTATAGTCTTTATAAAATTATATCAATCTAAAATATCGATTTCACTCGTTCTTATCGGTCCATTAAGTAAATCGCTAAATCTTCTTACAATTTTCTATTACAACTGATGTTATTTATTGTTTCGGATAACAAAAAGTTTACCTTCGGAAACAAACACCGCTTATTAGAGACGCCGGTGGTTTCAATTTCCAGCAGTAAATATTTTTCGTAACCAATCTACAGTCGACTGGTAAACCGGCTGCAATCCACTTTACAAACTCCGAACCACGAAGTTTTGGTTAAAGCATAATGAAGGCCGATTTAGAGTCTGAAAAAGGGATTATGATTTTAATAGGGCATAAAGGAAAAAATTTTTGTTACGTAATAATAAAACTCGTAGTATGTATACTATAGTATTTCACTTTTACTGCGCCCTTTTTCTGGAGATATGAGTCGCGTAATCTCTATAGTATAAGATACTTTAATTTAAAAGGGATATCTTTCACTTTGCCCATAACTCTGTGAATATTTATGTGCGATAACAGATAACAATTATTCTAAAAGATGAGAGAAAACTTTAATCTAAATATTAAATCATTAACAAATATTTTTTTCTACAAAATTATAAGCAATTAAAGAAAGCACTAAAAAATAATTAAAAATATTTTTGAAAATTGTTTAAAAGAATGAGGTAAATTCGTAAGACATATCTATATTTTATCAAATGAAAGATTGAAACATGTTTTTCTTTATTTTCTATAATATTTTTCAGTTATTTTCGCAACATCCATATATTTACAAAGTAATGCCTAACAAAAGAAACATCATTCTTTATTAAAATAAACTATATTTGAGATTACGCATATACCGTATATTTGTGGACAAAAGGATCCATCAAAATGTATTACGAATACTCGACTTCACTTTTGAATATCAAAAATCGATTTTTCAATACCATAGAAAAACCTATTTTCCAGATGACATAGAATTTTCCCGTTAATTTTATTTTATTCGCTTTCAATACTCTATAATATACTCGCGAACTTGTGAAGTTACGTAAAACAAACTTTTCTAAATAAATTTATTATAAAGATTCTCCCTACCAAGATAAACAACTTTATATACGTACATCAAAGGCATAATCCAGACTAATAAATGAAAGAGACGAGAAACGAGCATGATAAAGAGACAGACAGAGGGAATGTTAATTTAATTACGTTCTAGTCGCTCATTAGAGGACGCTGAAAAGCGTTGTTCCACACACACACAGTTACGACCCGCGTTCTTACAAACGTAAAGGACATGGCTGGCGAAGGGAAGGTATTTTAAGGGATGTAAAAATATTTTCCCAACACAAAGTCAAATGAGACTATGGTAAAGGTGAAAGAACGACGTATAGAAGAAAGGAGGGAGGAGGAGGAGGAGATATACCGTGTGGAAGGAAGTGGACAATGAGAGGCATGCGTGGAAAACGAGGCAAATTGAATGAAAGCAAAAGCGAGCCACACGGCGCATATAGAACGCAGAGAGAGAAAAATGATAAAATAAAGATGCGCGCAGAACAAACGTGAAGAGGGGAAGAGGATAAGCATGGAATGAATGTCTAGTCGAATTAAAGATCTGTATAAGAAACATCTTTTCTTTTTTTTTTAAAGTCCATTCGCATGAATAAGTGATTACGAGAATCGGGTTGTTGTATAATAAAATACACGTTATTTGCTCTTTTATTATTGTACACGTATATGTGTGTGTGTGTGGCTATTATATATTTGACGCTCGTGTATAACATATATATAATTCTTCTGATCTCATAAAATTGCCGTAAATTTCTTTCCGTGTTATTTATTAATATTTTATTACCCCGACAACGTGTATTTTTATGATTATAATACATAATGCGGAAAAAAGAACTTCACAGCGTCCATTATGAAACTGCATTAATTAATAAAACTTCGCGAGCGAGAATAATTAAACTCGACGTCTATAAATTACGTTATTACGAGCATTAATAAACTCTACCATTATTTTTTTTTTTCGATGATGCAACATTGACTTACTCCCTCATAAATCGTATATATTTATCACAATAGCTGGTCGCGCATGATCAAATAATAATAATAACAACAGCCGCGCGCATCACGTCTAAAATTTCTCCGGTAATTACAGTACTTAACGAAGCCCCCTTCCATTTTTCCCCGCGTGTATAGTTACGCGTTCGCGCTCATCGTCCCTCTTTATTTTTCCAATCATTATTTTTTGCGCTACATATCTATATATCTATATATTTTTACACAGCTCACGGCACATCCCTTGAATTCCACGAACGCAATCGAACTTTATGGCTTCGCTTTACAATAGGGCTCTATAACTTCGAGCGTTGCTATATATATATACACTGTTGCTCTCTGCTGCGTGTATACTATGTATATATCTTTTTTACATATCCACGCAAGAGTGGTGAAGAAAAAAAAAATTCAATTGCTATATATACGCGCGGGTAGCGGAAGTGAAGTATAAAGAAAATCGCGCTAGGCGATAAAAGGTCCGGGTGTGCAGAAGGAGGAAGAGAATAGCAGGAAGAGAGAGAGAGAAGAGCAGACGAAAGGAAAGCCGAAGGGAAGCAACATCGGTGAAGAAGGAGGTATGGAGGAAGAAGAAGAAGAGAAGGAGAGAGGAAGTCCTACTGCGTGCGGGTGGTCCACAGGCGCGCGTGCTCGCGTTGGCTTCTTCGCTGGGGAGTGTATATATATATATATATATAAGAGAGAAGAAGGAAGAAGCACGAGATGCACTTCAGGAATCTCGAAGGAGTCACTTCGTGAAGTTACTCGCACGTGTGTGTGCGTGTGTATATGTATGTTGACTTGTTCTCCCTTCCCTCTCTCTCTCTCTCGGGAGAATGTCTAATTAACGCCGGTTTAATAAACTCCCCGCGCGGCGGGCTTTTTTATGGCGTGCCGAAATTCGCAGAGCGCCACTCGTATATACGGCATCAACTGGCTGGACCTCTGCGATGTATATTTTTTTTATCTTTACGAGCCACTTACTTCGTCGTTTCGTCTTTTTCTCTCTCTCTCTCTCTCTCTCTCTTCCTTCTTCGCGTGCAGGTGTGTATATATATAAGACTTGGGCGATGAGGAAATTGCAGCGATTTACCACATTTTTGCGAACCTTATACCCAGAGGGACATAGTTGTTGTCGATGAGAACGAGAGAGAGAGAGAGAGAGTATTATATATATATATATAACGAGCGACAATTCGAGCTCATTGACAAGTGATTAATCCCTGCTGCGTGCGCATCTGTTTGTTTTGCATGGCATGCGTGTGAGCGCGTGCGTCGCGCGTGATTACGGTTAAACGACGATAGTTAATCTCTTAATATAAATTTACGGCGTGTAAAGTCACGAGATTTAAGATACGAGATGCGAAGATGTGAGGAGTAAAAAAAAAAGAAGAAATAATACCATGCAGCGTATATGTATATGTATATATATGGGAGGCGCGCGTGTAAAATTATGCGATAAATTCGATTTTAATGCATTCGTTGATGACGACGGGGTGTTGTAACGGAATTTTCGGCGTATATATAAAGCCGTAGGACAATGTAATGAAGATACGTGATAAAAATGTTTTTATACCACGACGAGGTCTTGAAAAATATATACATATATATGCAGTATTATGCGAGACGCTAAATTAATACATTTAGGAGATAATTTGTAACTTCCTCGCGTCGTTGTTGCGTGAATATTTCTCGACTTTTTGACGATCATAATTTTCTTTGCAATATTTATATTTCTGCACTTTTTTTTATATAACCATAGAACTACGATGAAATTCGTCTATAATTTTGCTACACTCGCAGAACAACGGGATTAACGACGTGCGATTGAGAAATCTATGTATAAGTCGTATCGCGATCGCTTTGATTGATATATATATACATAAACAAGGACAAGTTTGAGGAAACAAAACACACGCGTAATTGTCATATATATATATAATATAAAGAAAAAGCCATTTGTTCGTCAACAGGTCGGAAATCGTATATATATATATGTATACAGGCAATCGTGTTACAGCTCTTCGAAACCTCGATTAATTTTTTTGTTCCAAGAAATCAACACCTTGAAAAATTACCGAAAATTCCTCCTGCTGATGGCTCTACACGAGTGAGCGAAAAAAAAAACTTTTATAAATTGATGAGGTTCGAAAAGAAACGCACACACACCAATACATATATGTGGCTTCGCTTATATATATATGTATACGAACGCGGCGCGTTAACGACGATATTGCTTGGGTGTCATTTGTTAGGACGGCTTTTTTTCTCGCGAAACCGGACGATTTCTGCACGCCGCGCTAAATTTCAGCGGAATTTATTTCGTCGCGCACGCGCGCGCGCTCACACGAGGCGATGTAAAAAAGAGCCGAGCGCGGACGACACGACAAAAGAGAGAGAGAGAGAGAGAGAGAGAGAAAGAGAGAGAAGAATCGTCGAGCGAAATTCGGAGGAGAGAATAGAGTCGATTATTTATGCATTCCAACGTGCGCAGCCGCCGCGTGAATCTATTCGAACGCTTGGGTGATTCACGTGAAAAAATGTCGGTGCAAGCCTTTACATGTGTGTATGTGTATATATATATAGGTTTTGAACTCTGGCTAACATAAAGACTTGGACTGGACGGAGAAAAAATAGCGTAGAGAAAGGATAAAGGGTGGCGAAGACGCAAGACGGTAAGGTTGCGAATATTTGCTGCGCATTTGGTATTTAACGCTGAGGTGCAGCTTGTGGGATTTATATATAGAGTGTAATTCGAAAAAGGATTATGTATATAAGTAGCTATTTTTTTGATTATTTAAAGGCCAAAGTCATTCAATGTTTTAACTGTGCTTATTTCAAAAACATATTTTCATGTGGCACTTATTACAATACTTTTGGATAATTTATGTTTTCTTTTTTTTTGGATATTAACATGCGCGTATTTCAATGTTTTTATTTTGATTTTTGATTGTAAATTTTTAGTAGCGTTGGAGAAATTATATATATGTGTACGATATAATGGAAGACTTAATACGGCTATAGAAATTGTATTTTACGATGTTGAAATAAAGCAAACTTTGGATGATAACTGATCTTGCCGCTCTGAAATGGCATATTACGGAACGAGAATGTTTTTTTAGTATTATTAATCCGTGTAAACCCTAGAATAAGGCATTAAAATTTTCATTTCGTACCTAAAATTTTACACGAAAATCGTATACGAACATCCCGATTAACCTCGTTTTAACTTGTAATTTTTCGTATTTCCCAGTTACGCGAGAACTCATTCGAATATGAGAGAAGTACGCGTGCCGTGCGATTCACCGAAAAATGAGCTTTACTTGGAAGTAGGCATTGTATTATGCATAATTACGATGTATTTGTAAACATCGTAGCAGATAAGCTCACTTAATAACCGGGCATTTAATAAAACACGATTTTGTAATAAAAAAAAATACCTGTAACCTCAGTTAAACTGATTATCCTTATTCTTTCGCGCTTTTAATGTAGAGAAAATGTGAATAGAATGATAGAACCTCAAATTTTTGGTTTCAAGTTTACTCAACGTTAAAAAGGATGGCATTCAATACTAATTCATCGCACACTAAAGCTATACAATAGGAACACAGATAAATGAAAACATTTACAGCAGGCGTTTTGCATCAGATATTATGCAGAACGTATTTATTTTCTGTCATTCTTATACACATACTATAAACACTGAAAAACAAGTTTGTGCTTGAGTGGGAATTAAAAAATTAAACAAGGCAAGCTCTTATTTTATATAGGAAGTTTCTGATATGAATAACCAACAGTTACCGTCAGGGTAATTTGATTTTCATCCGGTTGATTATTGTTTAAGGCTAGAATTTATACTCAATATATAATTAAAACATATATCATTGAAATATTAACGTAAATAGAATTTTGCAAAATACAAATTAATCTTTGCGCTCAACTCAATACATATAAAAAAAAATATTAACAATTCAGTGTATAATTTAGATTTACTTATATATACATACATTTAATAATATGAAACCATACGGTTTGGATTTATATTTACACGTATACATATTTACATATAAAATATTCCACTCGAATGGAACGTACAAAATTAATTCACCCTCTTCTGTAAAACAGTAAATGTATATACGAACGTTTACCAGCGCGTTTACTCTTTTCAATTACATCCGGCGCGTAATAATGATCCACTTCGGCATTTTCCCACTTTCCCAATTATTTGTATCGCTATTATATATATACACATAGAGAATTGCGAGCAAGCTTCAGCTATTTAAAATGACTTTGACTCGTATCCGCGTTCATATTTCAACCCGCAAAATCTCCTCTTTGTAACGCATTCCCCGGCACCAAAACCATCATTTATCACCTACTACATTTGCCGATATACCGCTCTCGACGATTTCATCTGAAATTACCTTGGTTATAAGCACGCGCACTCATTATATATATAGACGTATATATGGGAGGGACGTAGAAAGAGAGAGAGTATAGGTAAAAGAGTAGAGCTATATAACACACGCGGTGTAATATTTCAGTCTCACTCTCTCGCGCGGGCGCGTTAGCAAAAGCCGAAAAGCCCGCGAAATTATTTGCTGGAGCAAATCACTCTCTGTCGTCGGCCCGCTACTATTTCAGGACGCCCAAATTCCCCGATATCCTGCGCGCGCGCGCTCGCGCTCGAGCTCGCGTCCTGGTATATTACACTATGCGCAGGTATTAAGTAGAGCAAATAGCACGCGCTCAATATACTAGTGTGTATGTATACATGCATTGCGTCGTCGATATTTCGTCATATATAGTCGTCGTTGTTTGTATGTACACTCTTTCTGCTCTTTTGCGTTAGAGATGAGCGATGGAAATTTTGATGAAAAATCAAAACGAAAGATTGCGGTCACATTAATTAAGAATGGTGATATATAAATATGACCGGTTAATTAAATTGTTCAATGAGTGTATAATTGAGAAGACATTTTATGAGCGATGTTATATAATGTCTTACAGTCAGATTCGACATGTACAACAAAAATGATTTTCAAATATACATGAAACTGATGGATCTCTAGTTTTCATTGATTTATATATCAGCGGCTTTTATATATAGTTGATTAAATTTGATCTATCGTATAACTTTGAAAGGTGTCGATATTTTTTAATTCTGCAACCGAATGAAATGCTTGCGCGTTCTGTAGTTTTATTTAATTTTTTTTTAACAATTGTCGATAACTTCAGTTCATCAAAGCATTAGGGTCTTTAATATTGCAGATTCCTTCATATTTCCGTATCTAATATATCTGATCTCGAAGAGATAAACTCCTTGTTAGTGCTTTGCGTAGTAATACCCGCATACTTCGTTTATAGGTGCATACGTGCGTAAGTATGTCTACAACTATATAGAGAAGCATATATGTAGTTAATTAATAACGGATACGGAAGTTCGGCCAAATATGAATTAAGTGAGTTAACGGTTATTACTATACTCGTTAGTGCATTGTATTTATAGGTATATAACGTCTTTTGTTCTTTCATAATCGTTTCAGTTACTAAGAAGAGCTCGCTCAGACGTATTTTAGGGTGTGATACTTCTTGTGCGCGCGCGCACATGGGTGTGGGTTGAAATCTGTAGTCCCATTAGGTATTTGATAGATGTATCAACTGTATTATTTTACAAAATATAATTATTTTTCTATTCTTACCATGTAGATTCGAATTATTCAGACGATTATCCTGCTAGAAATAAATACGATTTCCAAATTAAATTTAACTTTCATACTAACGTACTTCAATACGTTAATATTACATTGCGATTGAAAATCATTATCCGAAAAATTCATTTTCTCGTAATGTTATTATTCGAAAAACCCGGACCCGACATTCTGATTCAAGTTAAAAATCGAAACGCGTCGCGACGCATCAGATGACGTACTTTAAAATACATTTTCCAACATTACAGTTCATACGCTACCAAATAAATGCTGAATGAATAGTTTTAAATACGTATCAAAAAGTGTAAATTTCAAATAATCAAAGACATTGTCGTATATAGGAGCTATAGATCCTTGACCCTCATATCTATCGTTCAACGAATTTATTTTTAGGAAGAGTTCTCATAGGATCGCGCAGCATATATAAGCGGGAATCGAAAATCGACGTGTATATGACTAAGCTATTGAGAGATCTAATATCACGTGTGTACTTTGCTGTGAAAGGATATGTGGGTGTGTGTGTGTATATATAGCTATAGATGCGGATATATACATCTTTTTCGGTGAATTCTCCCTATATTGGAAGACGCATTAGACGTGTAAATAGTCCCGTATCATATATAGTTCATAATACTGATCGATCTATCAGTTTTTGTGGATCTGTTTTCGCTGTTTCATGGTGGTCTCTCTTATTGTTCTTAATTGTTTGTCCAGCCTATAGGAAAAGGGTCGAGAAGGGTTCCACTGATTTGTGTATAAACAGATAATGGAATGCTTTTCGAACTGATTCACTATCTAGCTATTGCAAATACAGGTTCAAGTATATATATACTTATTGAATGAGTAAAAATATCATCATTTTCTGTTATTTATAAGTTACATTTTATTTTTAGTAAAACATTAATTGAATCATCGCTATATCAGGTTATAAAATATCTTACTTACTCTAACGAGCTCTCAAGTGAATATAGTAGATATTATATAGAAATGTTCGTTTTCCACATTTCAATCGAGGAACTATACAAATTCAAGATTCCTCGTATAAAAAAAAAGAAGATAAATTTACGTTCGTCTCAATAGCCGATCACCAATTAGTATATCCATACTATATACTCTAATATTTGCACCTACCTTGTTGTACACTACACATCCGTTTCAGTACACACACACACGTACAATAGTTTCGCACGTTGCTGGTGCGGAATCCGACGTGAATAAATTTTAACAAGTCTCAATACCGCGCGCGAGCTTTTATCTCCCTCGCGTTCCTCATCATCATCATCATCCGTACATGGGATGCGCAGGGGAATGCGCGCGGGTTTTTAATTCGGATCGCGAATACCAAGGAGAAGAGCGGGCTATATATACATCTGTAAGGCTCATAAATAATTTGTCGCTCGCATGAGCGCGTGGCGTACTGGCTATCATGCTATTCGCGTCGTTAGTCCGCAGCGCGCGTGATCTTGAAAATTCGAAACAATGAAGTCGCACGTGTGTTGCGAGCTTTGCGGTCCTTTATGGGTCGCAGGATTTTATTATATTGATCTTTTATACTGTATAGAGGTCTGCTAACAAGCTGCGCGTGTATTTTTACCAAAGTGATGTTGAAGCTCGTTTCTTATCGGGTTTACTTTTTTTGTAGAGGTGGTTCAGAGAGTAGTTTTGCTACTGCTAATTGGTGCAAAGTGTCGTTATAGATAAATTGTGTATTGCCAATATTCATGATGTTTCCATAGTTTTGTGCGGTGTATTCTTATCTTTGTTTGAACTTTTGTTGTAATCGTCGTTGAAATTACGAGGCGCTTTATGCAGCATAACGATCTTCTATTCAGAAAAATCCCTCTTCTGTTACGTAGTAATATTACTCTTGAAAAAATCCTTCTGTAGTCAAGAGAAATTTGAAGGATGATTCAATTATATTGGTCTCATTCTTTTCAAAAGGATGAAAGTAGAAGTATTATATATTTTAATATAAAAGGATTATATTTCTTGATAACAGGGTATTATTATTGAGATTATTATTGGGATTTTTCGAGTTATCTATTATATAAGACTTTTTTTTACCTTCATATTGATTGAAGTAGATGCATTTTTAATGCTTTTTTTTTGTATTATTTGTTATTTGAACTGAAGCTGTCAACTTCGCGTGAGTATACTCAAATTTTTCCTTATATTTTTTCTCCTCGTTATTTATTTAAACAAGAGACAGTTACATGCTCGCTGTCTCTATCGTTTTTCACTGGTATATGATAATACAATATATTTTGCAAAATGTCGGAAAGTTGAATTTACTCTTTTCAGGTTACCGTTTTGTAAAAAGACCATTATCAAATTTAACAAGACTAAATTTTACATAATTCAAGTTGAATAATGACCGTAATTCATTTCAATGAAATATCCACGATAAAATTCAACTATTTTAATTTTTATAGCTTCTCAAGTCACAATAGCAATACCAACATATCCAGCTTTGAAAAAGAAGCAGTCAAAACATTATTGTTTTCGAAACTCCCACGTAATGGGCTTTCTCTCTCTCTCTCGCTCTCCTTCCAACACACTCTAAATCCAAGTCAAACAACCGCCAAATCGTCGAAAAAATTCACATTTATAGAACCAACAGTCTACGGCCATTAGCTAATTAATGGCCAAGACGCGCGTGTCACCCGTTGAGGGAAACACTTAAAAACCTTTCTCTCTCTCTTTCTCTTTCCTCTTGCTACAGTTCGAAACAACTCTTTCGAACTTGAAATTAGCTGTTTCTCGAAATAAACCTCGCACCTCTCGTATATATATAATACACCCGCACGTGTACCAGCATCAGCAGTATAGTACATAACACCGCAGTATATAGCAGCACATCTGGAAGTAAAGCGAGCGATATATATCGCGCAATCTGCGGTGTCGTCGTCGTCGTCGTCGTTGCCCCATTAAACAAGCAACGCTCCTCCCGCCTCGACAATAGCCCGTAAAGATATATATATATATATACATATATATATACTACGGTTAACCCGGTAATAGAGTGTAAGACAAAGACGGTCTATACTACAACGACGACGACGACGTGTTTACGAATTTCCGCGCCGCGCACGGCGAAGCACAGCTCGACCTTTTCTTAAATGCCCCTCGACCTCGATTGACGATGCTGGTTAGTATATATAAAACTATATATATATACCTATATATGTATAGCGTCGAGAGAGAGAGTGCACGTATATAGGTGTGGGGGTATTGTTTCGTGAGGAGAGAGAGAGAGAGAGAGAAGGAGAACGACCGCATTATCGCGGAGGCGTCGATGATGCGACGGTGCGATTAATGAACGTGGTATATATATACACCTTATATACCTGTATATATGTATACGTAGTGCACGATGGGGAACGCGCGCGAGCGAGCGAGCGATGTTGCACGAGAAAACGTGAGGCTAACAGTGGTTTAGCGATCTGTGAAAATACAGTATATACATATACCGCCTGTTGTGAGAGCCTTTGCGTTTAATCTTATATATATATAGTTGAATACGGTATATACATATATACGGATTTCACGCGTTTCATCGATCTGATTTCCGCAATGAGTGTTATTTTTCCTTTTATATTTATTATAGTTTTTTTCCTTGTTTTTATAATGCGATAATTATTTAATCTGACCACATGTTACATATAGTGAAATTTTCGTATACGCTGAAGAGAAATTCTTTCTCAGCACCGAAAACTAGTTCAACCATGCGTCTAATTAAAGAGAGAATCCCGTATAGAGCGTGTCCTTTGGTCCCAATTGATTTAAATTATTTCCCCGAAAGATTCAATTAGAAGTGTATAAGTAAATAAGCTCCCGCGCTATATACATACACGCCGTTCCCGAGAGTTGACACACATTTCAACATACAAACTCGAAGCAAACAAAATATTTTGGCTTATTTACGCTTGGATTTATATGGGTCCTCTCTCTCTCTCTTTCTCTCTTCTACTCTCTGTAACGACCTACAATTAGCTCTATCTCGCGTTCCTGCTGCTGCTGCTGTTGCCGCGTTCTGTACTACTATACTCTCTAAATCCTTCCACTCTAGAGGGCGAAAAATGCTCTCTTAATTGTCGCGCAGTTAAGGCATTTGAACTTTGTTCCCGTATATCGCGATGTAGATATATACGTGGTAGAAGCTCGTTGAGAGCAAAGTTACTTGTATATATACTTGAAAAACAACGTATATTTATGGCGAGTCGAGGCATATATTATACATAAATATATACGTGAATCGATATATACAATAAGTGACTTTTATAGCATATTAAATCTAATAAAATTAAAAACTTATATAATTATGATAAACGTAAAAATTGTATATAATGCAATTATATGATAACAAATTAAATTATTATATTCAGTGTATGGATAATGGAACCACGCATATACATTGAACTCTTAATCAACGAAACAGATCCAACGACCTGTGACACAGAGAAACATATATATAATATTATAGAAAATTTGTATATATAGAGTTTAAATGTAAATGGGCTGAAACTGAACGCAGTTATAGAAGTGCGCGGCGCGCAGGCTGCTGCCGCTATGTAACACGGTCATTTTACGGATCGTTAACAGAAATATCAACTCATTAAAACGACGCGAGACGGTAAATAAGCTAGTTCGACGAAAGGTTAACAAAGTTCAAACCGCATCCGAGTCGTTATATACACTTCGGGCTTTGACTTCGCAAACTGCATTTTAAATACCCCGACGTAGCGCCGCACCCCGTTCGTTAACGATATACATATATACACCCGCGTACTCCCAATCAATGTAACCACGGTATATACTTATACGCTGTAGAAAGTTTTTTTTTTAACGCAAAACTTCGATCGATAGGTAACTTCTATATATATATATGGAAAAATAGCGGGTGTTCGCACGCGTTACCACACATATAGCAGCTGCGCGATGCAATCTCGAATTCTATACACACGCCTGCGATGAGTTTTCGTTTCGAGTAGTAGTAGTAGTCGTCGCGGGTGGAACAAACAAAAAAGAAAAAAAAACACAAGCGATGGTATCTGAAAAGATTTTCCGAGAGTGAATTATATACTGCGTAGGTGCACTCTCGGGAGGTCGTCGACGAATCCTTTCTACACCCCAAACGCGTTGAAACGTGGAAAGATGCGCCTTGTGTGTGTGTGTATATATACTATATACACGGATGGTTAACGGCGCGAGCGTCCCGTCGAGTTATTAGCTATATAAAAGGGCTAATAGGGCCCTGTTTGGCCTTTTGTGGCTCGCGCGCGCGTTTTATCCTAGTTTAAGGAACACTACGACGAGTTTCGGTATATATATATATATATACGTTACATGTAGTATATGCTGTCGATGGCAGTATAGTAGGCGAGTTCGTAAAGGATTTAACGTTGTGTTCTTTTATTGTAGTGCGCAAGAGAGTTGGTTTCGATGTCAGGTGTGACGTAAATATTTTTTTTTGTTGCCGGATAATGGATAAATATATATCGAGAGAATAAGAAAATTTTGTGGTGTCGGATAAAAATAAACATGAGATTTCGATTTCTTTGAAATGATCGTCGCGCGCGCGTGTATATGTATTATTGTCGCGTGTGTTGACGACGGCGGTGCTGTGGTAATGATGGTCATCGTACTAAGAACTTGGTATTAACCGCATCGTAAATCTAAAAGGATCTACGTAATATATAACTTTACGTGAACCATCAGATTTGAAAAGGATTTTCTCATAAAATTAGAATCTGGTTATTTTTATTATATGCTCCTTTTTGGTAATTTTAGATGGGGATGCGACTATAATTCTTACGTAATTCCATTGGCATTCTTGGGATGGAATTTAACGTAAAATATTTAGGAGTAATAACATCCGTATACTATTGTCAACATCGAACTAAGGAGTAATTAAATTTTCAAGTAGAATTTCATTCCTTAATATTGAAATATTCTGCTTTTAGTATTATCTTAAGTTTATTATACATAGCATACCGTGTATATTTCCGATATGCAAAGAGGAAGGATTTCTTGTAGCTGAAATTTGGTGATGTAATAATAATTAGTACACAAATTTAAAATGATTAAGAATATGGTGATATTATTTTTATAAATATATATATATAATGATTGATGGTGAATTTTAAGTTTAAGTGTTTCTACAAATATTTATACTGTCTCTGATACTTTTTATATATGCATTAAATAAATTGGTTATTATAGCATATTATGTCACAATAATCAATTTATTTTAAAGGTTAAGTAGCAATAATAAATTCATAAATAAGTTCCACATGGACATTTTATCGTTCGATAATTGATTTGCCTTTAGATATTCATTAATAACAGCATCATATATATTTTCAATAATTTTCCCGACACTGCATTATCAAGTCGCAATTCTTATCTAATAGGTACGTTAATTTTTCCTCTCTGTGACACTAAATTTCAAAATTCAACCGCACTCGAATAAATATTCGCAAAAAGCTGAATTGCGTACGCCAATCTCCAGAGGGAGGATTGCTTTAAAAAATGTAAAAATCACCGACAGACGACGAGGATCCCTTCATTTCTCAGTCTCACAAGTCGGTATATAGGAAATTCACAGTGACGGGGTAATTCCCATCGACTTTAAATTTGTACACAACCTACATATACACAGACACGCACACCTTGCATCGACGCACGCATATATTTCCCGCGTGTATATTATCTGTAAAAGATCGTATATATATATGCGCTCCCAGCCGTTCGAACGGCCGTTTAGGGCTAATAAGAGCTTAACGACCGCTAGATTGAAATTTGATGAGCCTCGAAATACGGGCGTTGTCTCTCAGTATCCTACTACTACTCTTTCTATCTCACGGGAAATTTAAATGTCGTTAAAAAAAAGTACGTATATATATACACATGTGTGTTACTCACACGCGCGTTGAGTCAGACGAGTGTATGTATGTGTGTAGTGAACGATGCCATTTTTTTCGGTCTATACGGATCAGGAGAAAAATTTTATATTTGACTGGGCGTTGTTGCGCGTCCGATGACTAAGATTCCGTACGTCTCGAGTGACTAACAGTTTTCGAACATATGTAAACAGTGAGACCAGTTGCGTTTTAAGAGTTTTATTTTTTTGATGAATTTTAAAAGAGGAGAGAGATAGAGAGAGAGAGTTGGTAGTGATAAGGATCCAACATGTATCCGTATAGTGGAATTTCCATTTTTATTACATACAAATTTTTATGTATACCTAGGAACATGAATAGTTTCGTATGTTTAATATACATAGCGGTAGCATTAGCATTCTAATGCTTTTACACATAAAATATTTATAAGTATAGTTTTTAATTGTCGATTTCCGGTTAATTGTAATCGATATATATACGATTGTAAAAAATTAATGTGCATTTGGTTACGTGAACTTCGACATTTTCGTGTGACTTTTTAAGTGTGATCATTCGATTCAAAAGGTTTAATTTTATTTATTTTTATAAAATCATTTTTTAATATCAGTACTTTTTTTTATTAACTTACATGGGTAATAAAATTTAATTGTTATTGTATTATAGTTATTTGCGCACAGCTTGCAAGCGATGTATAGAAGGTATATACATTAATATTGATTTTATGTCTGAAGCAATAACAACTTTATTTAAATTTTTATCGTTCGGATAGAATATTGAATATTATTTTTAGGTATATAAATTTTATCAAACTTATATTTTTGCCAAATATATCGAGTGCAACGAAATGAAAAAAAAAACTTTATTTTGACATTTAACGGGGCTTAATCGATATAAACTAATAAAGAGTATTGAATAATCTAATTGAAAATTAATTATACGACATTTGGAAATTTAAAAAAAAAACTAACGTTCTTCACACTCAATCAGACTCATCAAACGCATTACAAAGCAGAAAATTGCGATAATCGATACACACACAACATCAAAAGCGCGGCTCATTTTATCAAATTAACACGTTATCACTCGAAATTCATTCCAACTTCACCACCTCCCACGCGCCCGTATATCCCCCCTTATAACTACCATTCGGATCTCTCTCGCGCGCGCGACGTGGGATTCACACGCGCAAGGCCATAAATCCCGGCGGGCGCGCGCAGGCTCTCACCATACAGTCAAGCACGAGAGAGAGAGAGACAGCTGATGATTTCCAAAGGCGCGGCGCGTTTTATAAATAAAAGTCAAAGCCTCGCACACTAAGTAGTCGATGCCGGCAACAATATATAAAAGCCAGCGCAAATATTTTACCTCACGTTTTTCAGAGACTAAAAAGACACTAGCGCGCGCGTCGCGGTGTTTACCTCACCGTGACACTTTGTCGGTCGCGTCGTGCCATACCCGCGCGGACAGTGTGTTGTTGTGCACCTTTCAATAGGAAGAAGAGAAAAAAAAGGAGGGTTGCGCCGAAAAATCCGTCGCGCTGTCATATATATATACCATACGAATCTAACGAAATCTTGCGCGCTCTTTCTCTTTTCTCTCTGTTGATAAATTCCGTGAATAATGAAGGAAAGGTAAACACACACACATAGATGTGCACACTATACTGCACATTTGTGGTTGTCGGCAACCTCACAGAGTGCATTTTTCCTTCGACTTACGGGTGTGTATCACAGTCACAGACAGACAGACAAAATGCGGCGAAGAAAAGGGCAGTGGTGAAGAGCGACACAAGGAGCTGTAGCCGTGCGCAGCACAGTAGCGCGAGAGGTATATAGTATCCGGTTAAATTGGTCACGGGGTACCAAGCGCGCGCGCCCGTATATATAGGTATATATATATATACGTATACTGAAGGGGGGCCTGTATACCGCTTGTGCTATCCCTGACGAATCGGCAACGACGACGGCAGCTTTTCCCTGGGAAAGAGAAGTGAATTCACTGTGGTACCGCTTTTTAGCCTGTATACTATAGGTATATATACGTATATTTTGCGCTGTATGCAACACTATATATATATATATATATAAACGACGAGAGAGAGAGAGAGAACCATTTTTCTGTGAAATTTCTGTCCGCGCGCGTACACTGCGGAGTATATATAGTACGTAGCGTAGCAAATCGATGTTTCTAATGGATTAAAAACGGTCTTTGGGATTTCAACGTTATACGTTGTTGTCGTCGTCTCTCGGTTTCGCCGTGCTTTTTCGCTCCAACCATTGAATCGTAAGCCAACGAAACAACGAGCATGTGTGTGTCCCGAGCGCACGCGAGTCTCTTTCTGTCTTTTGTCGAAAACAGAACCTAAACTGTATTGTGTAAGATCGAAGCGTATCAGTGGTATAAATGCAGGATGACGCGCGTAACCAGGGTGGGTGGATGCGTCTTTGAAATGTTTTCGTTTTGCTGATGCGCTTGGTTAAGTATACATGTTCTGAAATCGAACTGTATATAATGTGTGAATGTGTCTGTTGGATAAACTCAATTTGGAGGTTTTTTTTCGAGCGTAACTAAGGTGGAGGATTTGAAGTATTTATATATAGTATAAAATCAATATAATGGAAATTTTCGTTGATTGCGGAGAGAGAGAAAAAAAGTTGGTGAAATGCTTATTTAAGCGTGTCATTCAATTGTAATACGGGTGATGTGTGTATATATATATCAGGTTGTTAGAACTTTAATATGTCGACGTCTGATATTTGTCATTGGAAAATTGATTATGTATAGTAATTAAATTGTACGTTAATCACCGATTGACCGTAACATCTTTCAATAATGCGACGATCTATTGTGAACGGTAATCGGCTATATATACATAACCGAAAAATCACGAATAAAGCATAATTACCGGGTGCGATTAAATAAACATCACGACGACCCGCAACGCGAGGAAGATTCCAAAAGAAAATAAATAAACAGCCATAAGGCAAGGAAAACAGCAATAGAATCCGACGACGAAAGGAAAGTACAGCAGTCGTATATGTGTGTGAGGCGGGCGGAGAACTTTGACTTTTTCTTTGCGCGCTTTCTGTTTATTTTCGTAAAATCCGCAAGCGCGACCGTCCGCGGCGGCCTCTACACCCGCGACGTTTATTATTTCACCATTTTCTCCGTTAAGCACCGATTGTGTTAGGCGCGCTTGTACGTTGTTTGCTATATGTATGTGTGTGTAGTGTACAATGCGCCTGTGAGAAAATCAAGAAAAGCGAGAGGTTAAAAAGGTCAGTGGGAGGAAACGATGATGTTTTTCGCGCGTATAGGTAAAAAAAAAAGTTCTCATTGTATGTGTGTGTGTATTCGTATTGCGAGGTTTATATTACAACGATGGTATATACTCTTAGAAGTGGGATAATAAATGCCAGGTGTATATACGGTATGCACGCGGACATTGCACTGTACTATATATTGACGATGGGATTTCGTGAACCGTTGTTCGTGAATTTGCAAATTTTGAAGAGAGATTTTAGCAGTACAATAGACGAAATATAATGGACGCGTGCGGCTTTTAGTGCTATGGGTTCTCCAACTCCAATAGTATATTTACTAATTGGGAGACGGTATGAACATATTAGAGTTTACAACTTTCAATCAGTGTTCTATATAATGGATTTCAATTTTCTATATAGACGTTTTTTTTTGTTTGCTTTCTACTATCTTCAATGGGGAAAAAAATAAAAAGGAAAAATCGATATTTCAATCCTGTCGCGGATCATTTTAGCAGCTGTCAATATTCCATCATTCGATTACTGATTAGTGAACTTTCCGTAGTATGCATACGTGTTAACTTGTATACCCGCGAGGGGAAAAAAAACGTTAGGTCACGCCCGACACAGTTATATAGACGCACGTCGCGATATTACAAAACGTTCGGAAAAAAGCCATCATCGATGCACATCAGCGTGTATGCGACTATATATATATACACGTTAAAAACCATTAGAATACACATCACGTATAGAACTTCGAGTGCAATTAAAATTCCTATAATACCAGCTATATATACTATACACGTTCGACTTGCGGCTTTTCCATAAATTCCCATCCTTATTACGAACAATAAAACGTAATTACCCGGGCTGTAAAAAGAGTCGAGAGTAGGAGAGAGACACGCGAGCGCTCTCGTAAAATCAGAAATCCCGTATAGCGCCGACTGGGAAATAAAACTCGAAAGCCGCACGCACGCATGGCGCCATCGTCGATATCGTCGTCGTCGTGCCCAAAAAAAGTTAATCCACCGTGGTCACGTTGATACTTGGCATTTTTTTTCCTTTCTATAAGTACGATAATTGCTATACGCGAATAATTCATCAACCAAACGATGAGCACAGTGCTAATACTCATCCCCCCCTATTCGTGTGACAAATAAAGACGATTCAAGCAATTAGCACAACACTATAGGAATACCTATATATATATATTGGAGAAGGGAGAAATCGGACGGACCAATTTTGCGAGTCTCCTGAACTCCGATCGAACTATAGTGTATACTATTGGCAATACTACTACTACTACTACTCTTGCAGTCATTCGATTCTCGCACCCTCCGTAGAAATTATCGAGGGGGAACGCGACGCGGTGGTGCTGCTGCTGGCTATTTCGCCTGAAAGTGCAGCAGACGTGGGTCAGAGAGAGAAAGAGAGAGGGAGGACTCGATCGGAGAGCTTACCGCAGCGTCAATCAACTGTCGAAAGGCCGCTCGCTAATTGCCCCAGCCAGAATGTCTCGGGGATGCGAACGTATATATACGTGCGTTCGTATGTATATATATATATGTGTGTAAGGGGGTGGGGTGAGAGGGTGGTTAGTACCAGGCGTTTCGATGAGGCGTGTAGGGTTGGTGAAATCAATTATAATGACGACGCGCCCGCGCGACACGATTCGCCATAACAGTTCGCTCGTACGCTCCCTCCCTTCCGAATTATATACGGCCCTTTATATATATATATATATGGTGGATGCACACGTCAGTAGGTTTTGTAACGTGTGTCCCGATAACTGGTGGTCAGCTTGCGTGGATTGAGAGATCGGCGTGAATATTGTTGATTTAATTTACTTTTGAAGCTGGTACGGCATGCGCGGTGGATTGTGTAATTGAATTATTGGGTGTGAGGAATAAAATATATGTATATATATGCGGTAGATTGAAGTATACGTGGAGTACATCGGGTATAGTATATATGGTATTACTTTTATAACTGCAGCTTGCGTTATGGGTCATTCGGTTTGTGCGCATTGACAAAGGTAACGAAGATTTCGATCGTGCTTAGATTTATACTTTTATGTATATATATCTTTAACGATAAAAGTTCAGATATTTATATGTTATAAGTGTAATATTAGGTAACATAAACATCAGTGTCGTTGTTAACGTATCAGTTCATACTATACAGAAACAAAAAGCATTTAAATATTGATTGTTCGAAAGAAAATCTTTTTCCAAATATGTCAAGGTAACAAATTTATACGAAACGTCATGTAAAGTGATTCGATCAATTACGAGTTCAGGTTTAAGCAAACTCATAATCCAATTGTGCGAATTATGAGTTAAATTCAAATATCTCACAAGTAGTTTACGACTTTTAATGAATCGCATTATTCAGTCAGAATTATATATATACACATATATACCAAAGCTCTTTAAGTATATATATATATATATAAACCGTTGGCATAAGCTTTACTGCAATTTGATGAACGCGACGTCGCGAATCATTTCAACCGTCCGCACAGCTCAACTATATATATATATATATATATATATATATATATATACGTATATATACCTCTTATACAACTAAATAACATAGCATTGCCGTGCATTTAAACGTCAAATTTTGAATTCATCGCACGCGCACGTATATACGCGAAGCTTTATGAAACATACGCGATGTATAATTAACCTGATCTGAGAGCAAACTAAACGTCAGCCACAATGATTATTATTATTATTATAACGTACGCGCATTGTAAGAACAAGAAAAAATAAAGTAAGAATATTTTAATTAAAACGTATCAAAGCGAAGACATATCTTGGCTCCACCTCTCGACTATATCCAGCTATCCTATATACATATATATATACATATATATATAGGTGTGGAGCTATGAGCCCCGACTATTTTTTCACTGCAAAAAGCGCATCTCAGCTTATATAGCCACCTAGCACATTCCGACAGGTACGTTCCTTTGTGTTTCGCTTTTACACGGCCGCTCTGACGATTCAATTTTCGATCTAATTTTCTAAGCTAATGCCGTATCCCTCTGCTATATATATATACTAAGCACTCTCTCTCTCTTGCTCGTTTCCTTCGCCTCGAAGCTAAACGGAGAAGAGAGAAAAAAAAGTCGAACCTAGTCGAGCAAAAAAAGCTCGCGGCTGAAACAGGATCCTCCCATTTTTTCGGCACTACGTCCGAGCGGACAGCACGCCAGAGAAGAACAAGAACGAAGGAGAGAGAGAGAGAGAGAGAGAACGAGAGAGAAGAGTATATCGGCAAGGTCTTCCGCCCGGCGCGAATTAAAGACGATCCCTTACTCTCGATAAAAAGTTGATCGTTTCATCGTTCCTGCTCGGCGCTCGTGTTCTCGATTGCCGGCTTTTCAATCGCTGAAGGGAACGGGAAGAGACGGCAGCAGCAGCAGCAGCAGCAGCAGAGGCAGAAACCTTTTCATTACAATGGGCCTTCAATTAAAAACCACGGCAATTTGCGACTTCGACAAAGTAGAACGAGAGAGCGACTTCCTTGCTCCCCTTTTTTCCTACTCTCTCTCTCTTTCTTTTTTAGCTTTTTCTCTCTCTCTCTCTTGCTTACCACTGCTACTTCCTCTATATAGCGTCGCGGAATCGAGCGTGCAAGCTTTTTCGACGGCCGCGTTTCTGTTTGGAAGTTCGCTCGTGCGCACGCTCAACGCTACTGCCGCGTTATCATTCTCAGTTCTCTCTATCTCTCTCTCTCTTTCTCTCATCCTCATTCTCGTTCGTTTTCTTCTGCTTCGTCTGATTTTTTTTTGGGAGGCGATTTTCGGGGTTTCGGTAAGCCGAAGGTGTAGCTTCGTATTAAGGTCGATCGTTCCGAGGGCTGCGCTTTGCGGTTTTTTTTTGTTCTCTCGTGTGTACGGTATACATATACCTGTATAAGAAGTACTTACCGAGCGTTATTTACGGTATTGATTAAGAGGCAAAGTCGTATCTGATTTAACGCAGAAGGTATACTGATACTTTAGAGGTTTAAAGTGGGTTTCGTTTGTTGGGAAGGTTTAAATATAGGTTTGATTAAATTAAATAATAATTAGAGATGCAAGCTTTCCGGTATATATTTCCTTTCGAAGATGACTATATTGAGTTCCGATTTATTTTAGTGTAATGCGTCTATAAGTTATTAACAAAATTAGTTGTAACTGAGATATTTTCGTTGGGAATCGATAATTAATAAAACATGATTTTACTTATATTTGATAAATTTGATTCAACTCGTTAAAATATGCCTTATCCTTTGAATTAGTTGTAGGTCAGCTAAAATGAAATTTTAGTTTTAATGTAATAACATTCCAGATGCATAAAATATAAATTGAGTGCAAAGATGGGTTTCCAGAATTACTCTCTATTTCTTTATTTATCAATTGATATAGTTTGATTGATTAAAGCCCTTTTGTTACGAGAGAAATAATAAATGAATAGCCGCAGTAATCGAGGACAAAAAATTATTTCCATATCAAGGACTTAACTTACATCCTTTTTTTTCTCGAAACCGTAACATTAAAAATGACTCCACTATTCATCCACTATACAAAAGTCCATCAAACTATTATATATAATACAAAACATGTAAACACATTAAAATTCCTTTCAATCTTTAACACTCGCCACCCAAACCACACGAGTTGCAAAAAAAAAAACAAAACAATCCACAATACTTAATAAATATTCATCCAACCGTCCAAGACAAAAACAACGACAACGCCATTGCACAGGAGCAAAAAGGTCGCAACATATACACACATCGCCCCTCAGTCCATAAAACCACACATTCAAATCCGCAGAGATCAAAAGTCAGACAAAAAGAGAGAATTTTGACGAGCCGACTTATCTCGCACCTTCATCTCCCACTCGTGTGAGGATCATATAATATATATATACCTACCTCTATATGCATATATATATATATGCATACAAGACAACAAAGCGACCGCGCGCGCGCGCACACGGGTGAAAAATTAATCCTCGTGCATCACCTTTTACGATCGTCGCGCGCCCGTCTGCCTACTGAGAAAAGATTTTCACTCACCGCGAAGACTATAGAAGTTGTGTGTGTGTGTGTGTGCTACGACGCGTGTATAATGTAATCGCTCGTGACCTCTCCTCTATTCCTCATCGCATCGTCAGAAGCGCGGAAAGAGGCGCATACACAAAAAAGCCGCGGCACAAAGTCAAAACCAGGAGGGCTTTTGAGAGAGAGAGAGAGAGAGTGAAGGATAATTCATATGGCTGAACGACTATGCAGCATGTATATGTATATACGAGCTAGTGGACGATAAATACATGCTCGATTGGGTTTTGAAGCCGGAGGGTAAAGGAGGCGCATATATATAGTTATATAGGTATAAGGGTTCAGGAGAGTAATGATGTATTTATTGTAATCTTTCGAGGGGATGTATCGGGATCTTTTATGGATTTTAATTGAAAGTTTGAGATTTTCTTTTTTTAAGGTATAGGGGTTATACTTTGGGGGATTTATTGTGTGTTTATCTTGGAGAAAATCAAACGGTTTGTTATGTTTTGTTGTTGCTTTTGTCATAGGATGCATTATATACTGGGTTCAGAACCAATGGGTTACTGAATGATTATTTATCTTCATATATATTGGATTGTCATAAATTTTATATGTATGACATTTTCGGCATGCTAAAGTGGTTAAAAATAAAAAAATTTTTTTATTTAGTTCTAGATTGTAAAATCTAGATGTTTCTCAGTATAGAATACGAGAACAATTCATTAAAAAATATTTTACATTTTACATCTACGTATATGAACCCGTATAGAACCGACCACCTTCAGACACGTTGACATTCATTTTAAATTAATTTTTCATAACACATAGAGTTAATTAAAATTCGGAAAAATTTTCTTTAATTAACAGTATATTTTAATTTTCATTTCACGTGTATTTCGAATTTATCGTTTAAATATATGAAAAAATATATATATTGCAAAAAATTATAAAAGCTGCATTTACATATTTAATTAAAAATAATTTCATCCACTTTCATGTTAATTCACTCGCATAATTAAAATTTTGGCTATTTACCATCTCGCATAAGCCTTATTACATATAGTAAAATCAACACAATGGACATCAGCTCTATACCTTCTTTCGCTCGAACCTCTATTATACCTTTCACAATTATAATTTACTATTCGCAATAACTATCCAACCGAATTTACTGCTAAACATCTCGAAGCCGAAATTTCCAAACTAATTCAAAAAACCACGTTGCTACATATTCGCAGGGGTCACCGTTCACCATTCCCCCATATATACGTGTGCCTCCTGAAAAAAAAAGAAAGACATGGGGGGGCTTTCGACGGTAAGTTATTGCTAATGAAAGAAGACACGACGAGGCGGAGCTACTACTATACAGACAGCACCACACACATACGTTTTGTGCGCACGCATGATGCACTATATATATATATATATACATACGAAAGGCAAGTTTTGGAAAAGCGTAGGAGGAGACAAATCGCCACCAGCGACGTTGTAGACTCTGACCTCCGCGACGTTTTTCTATCGCGCGTATAATACAATGTGCACGCGCCTGCACGCACGCGAGCATGAGAAAGAGAGTCGACTTATTTTGGCTTTCGAGGAGTGCGAACAAAAAGCGTGCACTTAATAAATCTTGCCACGTGGGTAGGTATACGCGCTCGCGGCGAGGCCGACAAAGTGATGTATGCGTTTGATGTTCGTTGAATGTGCAAAAAGTAAAAAAAAAACAGTCAAAAGAAGGAACACTGGAAAGTGACGTTTTTTGCGGAGGTTTTTTGTTTATGCGTTTCTCGTGAAATTGTGCACCAAAAAATTTACCTTCGAAAGATCTAAAACGTATATAGGGGTCTTGTGTGCAATAATCTTATTTGAAACGATATCTCATATAAATGTTCATAAAATCAACAATAATATTGCTAAGATTGTTTATAGAAAATACTTTTTACCTTATACACAAATCATCTTTATTATTATTATGCGCAAAAGGTATAGGAGGAATTTACTTTTTTAAGCATAAAAGCACTTTAATTTTCACCCAAAAACCAAACGGTTCGTCGCATCTCGTCCTTTCCCATGACACACATATCCACACCCTTGCCCATTCACACAGCACCTTCTTCACCCATTAGACGACAGACATTTATTATATTTCTCTTGTCCGCAAGGCTATACATATACAATACGCAAAGATAACATAACCTGACCTCCCAGAACCGATCGTCGTCCTCCTCCTCCTCCTTCTTCTCTTTTTTCCCCTAAAAAATAATTTATCGCTAATGAAGCGCGTGTGACTTCTGAAGGGACCGCGACGCGGTTAAAAAAAAGGGACGCTCAGCGCGGAAAAGCAAAAGTAGGAGGAGGAGCTATGGGGAACTATACACACGCACGCTATATGGTTTGTAGTAATAGTATAGTCCTATGCACCATGGAAAGTCACAAGGAGCGGATGGGGATCACACGCAGGAGAGCGTCGAGTTTGTCTCTCTCTCTCTCTTTCGGTGCACCCGCGCGGCGCGGTATATACCCTTGACTAATCCGCGTTCGTCTCGGCGGCTCACGGCGGCGGCCCGCACCGAATATTCCCTTGCGCGCGGTGGTTTCGTTCTTTCTTTATATACCCGTGTGCCGATGAGAACGAGAAGAAGAAGAAGCTGAGGTTTTCGCCTCGCCTGTCAAGAGAGAAGAGCTTTGGTCGCTCGTCTCGTATATATTATACGTATATATATATACGTCTAGAAAGGTCGGAGAGAGGAAGGATTTGCACGCCGATGGGCTTTAAGAGTCTCTCTCTCTCTCTCTTGCTCTCTGTATTGTTTTCGTTCGGCGAAGCCATGGGTATAATTTTCGCGCGCTTGCCTGTCTTTATTAAGCAGTCGTTAGAGAAGAGTGAGTCTCCGAGTGGGTGTGTGTCTGTGTGTGAGAGCTGTGTGATGACGATGAAAGTGTGCGGTTATTGTGCACGAGGCGCGATGACACGCGGAATATTCGGTGTCGATGGAGCGCGCGCAGGAGAAAAAAAAAGAAGGGGAGGCCCCTGATTTGATACCAAAGACGTGCTTCTGACAGTGTATTGAGTGTCGTTCCTTTGAAGGGAGTAAATATTTCTACAAATCGTACGGCAACGGTGTATTTTATATACCGTGGGACAAAGGCATTTTTTCGTTTTCATTTTCTATACGTGCTTATACTGTTTTCTTCTTCTTTTTCTTTTTTTTTTATGATTTTTCTATGAAGGAATTTCAAAAAGATCATAATTTTTATTTTGCAATGGGTTTTTGTTGCGTATTTTGTAAAGAAAATATGGTAAAGGCATTGCAAACATTTTTCATCTTTCCACGTACCGCTTGCGTAAATTATTATTATATTTCAAATTTATACATTCCGATTACATATATAACATTATAAAAATATACATAAACCGCTCGCTTCGAAATAAAAGCGCGACACAATAAAGTACATAAGCCAATGCTGAAGAAAAAAATTAATGCAAATTACACTCGCCTGGCGAATATCTTTTCTCGCATTATACGACTCTCGAGTCTTTTTACCTCGCTAATCAATGGCGATATAATTGCATCGTAAACCTCTCACCTACTTGAAACGTCTTGTACTCTTCGACACGTCGCGTCTCATACATATACGCGTGTGAGAAAATGTTCTCACTTCGCCACTTGTATGTATATATATATATACGTATATACATCCATATGCACTCGTCGTCTCTCTTCGCCCTGCCAAACACACTTTTTATCTTCTTCTTTGGCTTACACAGCATACTTCTTGAGACACACATCTCGAGCTCTCGTAAAAGTCGTGCAATTTGCATACGCATGAGGAATATTCTTTTCCATATGTGAGAGGAGGAAAGGAAGAGAGAGAGAGAGAAAGAGAAAATATCGTATAATATATAAAGCGCATGCAAGGAATTGACTTTGACGGGAATTGGTAGCAGGTGCGAAGATCTCCTACGGGCGTTTTGAGTATTCGTGAAGAAGGTAGAAAGAGAGGGAGGAAGAGAGAGAGAAGGGAGGAGTTGTGCTGCGGTGCAGGTATATAGGCTTTAGTACCAGTTTGTTGTGTTCCAGTGCTGAGGTCTTGCAATTAATTAACGGCGAAGAAATATTGGACAGCTGGTAAAGAGCAGAGTGGAGTTTTCGAATTGGTGAAATGTTTTGGGATCGTGTTAAAATTTTTTTTACAGATTATTTGTTTTCTTTTTTCTTTTGTACTGAATTTTATTCAAAGGATTCATAATGAACGCAATAAAGAAAGTAGTCAATTTCGTCGATCTTTAGGATCCAAGAAATTATTCTTGAAAAAAAAATATGATCTCTCTTTTCAAAATTGAATATAAATTATAATATTATTCTGGTAGAGTGCATGTAGTTTTCGCATGCAACTCTTGCCTCTCTGCTTTTATGCCACTCAAACGCTTAAATTATAACAGTCATATACATTAATTTATCTGTATATCAACCGATTCGTTCCCAAATGTAATTTCGAATTATCGTATAATTATGCATTGCACTCGCTGCCAATAACACACAGTAACACGAAAACAATTTTGCCAATTACCATTTGTTAATATTACAATATGCATTGGTAATCGACCGCCTACATAGTTAAAATGACATTTGAACCTCCCTTGCGAATTTGAACGACAAAATTAAACGGTATATCCATCAGTCTTCAAAGCCGGCCGCTCTATCCATTTTAATCTCTCTTATATATATATACACATACTACTATACATATACATTACAATACCAAACCACCGCAGCGACAGAGCCTAACGCGATTTTAAATATCCTGAAAGAATTTTTGCGTTCGCTGAAAATCCTCCCTATTGAAAGTCGCCGAACGGTCAGCTACACACACAATGGTTTCCAAAATCCAAGCCAATTATATACATATACCTCTGTTACTCCCTCTATACCTACGAAAACCTCTCTCTCTCTTCTTCTCCCTATCTTTCAAGTATACTATCCCCCATTCATTTCCCATTCTAGAAAAATTCCCTGGACGCGCTTTGTCAGCGCGCTCGTGTGATCACAGCCACCGATGCACATTACTCCTCACTCTATATATTACCATCGAAAATCGCACGCGTACCTATACGCGCGCGCCTTTGGCTATCAGATGCAGGCGCGCACATCGCCACCATGTATATATATATATATATATATACACGTGCGGCTGACCAATCGATCATTCTATAAAACGATCGGCCCGTGATTTTCGCTTTCGCCCTCGAGGGGGAACCGCCCGTTTAGGTACGTCGTGGGACGCGCGCGCGCAGGCTGCTGCACATCCGAGAAAGAGAGAAACCGTTTGTGTCCGATGCAATCCCCCCCCTCATGAGTTCAGAACCCAAGGGAAGATGCGCGCTCATATACCGGATATATATATAGAAAAGGTGCAAGCAAGGCAGTAGCAGTCTGGCTGTTATTTTTTTTCTTCTTCTCGCTCTCCCTTCTCTTCGCTCGATTCTACCGATGATGGCTATAGACGCGTATACTACCTATTGTAGAAAATTAATTTCCAGCGGTTAATGGTTGTTTTCGTTCGGCTATATACGCGCCGAGCGCATCGTATACGATGCATTGTGTCTTCTGGTGCTACGCAGCAACGTGTGTGTGTGTGTGTGTGTTTTGGCCCTAGTGAGTTTATTTTCAGCGAACCTATAGGTATATATATACCGCAACCCATATGCACGCATGAGAGCTAAGAAGGCATTTTATTTCGAGAGCACGATTCGCTGGCTGATTTATGCTCTGTTTGCGCGCGCGCGTGACTTTTGAGAAACGTCGCGCGTTATTAATTAAAAGGGGTGCGCGCGATGTATATAAGAAGAAAGGGGGATGAAACGCGTGCGAGCTGTATGTGTGTATAGTTTTGAGAGAGGGGGATAACGATTTGTCAGATTTGTATATAGTTCGGGATCGTCTAGCTTTATATAAAGCGAGCGATTTGAATAGTATGAGAATGGAAAATCGGATTTTGATTGCCGCTCTAATAGGATTTCGAGTGTGGTATGCGGAGATGTTTTATTTTCTATAAATTATAGATTAGTAAGAGAGTCGCGGCGGCGAACTACTGGGAGGTGATACGTATTGGGTGTATACATATAAGTATGTATATACGTGCGGTTGGTCGATATATTATATGGTTCGCTTTGTGTATATATAGATTTTTTTAAGTGACTAGGAAACGAATAGAAACTTTGGGTTCGAGGGTATAAATTGGAATATACCAAATTTTTTTGTAATAGTTATGAGAAAGATTTCATTTTATTTATGTAATCTTTTGATTTCGAAAATAAATTATGTGTATGTGTGTACATGTCAATATATATATTTTTTTTTGTTTCAGATAAAAACTATTCATCGTAATCATCAAGAAAAGATCGTGTTTCAAGATAGTTATGGAAATATATATAGAGCATCTTAAACAGCGTAAATTATTCTGGTAGTTTGAATAATGGGAACTAATGATGTCACCGAAAGTGTTGATTCAGAGAAAGAAAAAACACCGAGAGACATACATTTGTCTTTCACCGTGTTGTCTTGAAAACACATTTAAATTCTTTCCTTTTAAAATTAAATAAAAACAAAAATTATATACGTACGTGAGAGACGTAAAATTTTTAGTTTAAATAAATGTGTAAAACTTACATACACCATTGTTGTGAAAAAAAAATATATATTGTCTGTTTTGCGTCTTACTGTTTTTATATATATATATATACACACGTCGTATAAATCTTGGAAGAAAAGTACGAGAATACAGGATGAATTGCTGCGGTTGACGTTTTTTGTCATCTTATTTCTATTGTGCTATTCTAAACTGCCATGCGGGAGCTGCGAGCCGAGGTGGTTTTCACTATTCTAAAACTTCCTTTCCCTCTTTGTACTCGCAACAATCGGCTAATAAATTATTAAAGCACTTACTATAAGTGAACGAGGATATATTATTTTGTATAAATAAAGCGTTATTCCTTAAAGTTTTAAAGGCACGAGTATCTTATTAAAAACAATCAACTTTTTTAGAAATATACAACAGCGGAAATACTATATCATAAATTACAGATAACAAAACCAAACGTTTTTAATAAATAACCTTCGTCATCGCATCTGTAAAAACTTAAGCAATTCAATATAATACTGACCTACAACTATAGAAACACAACGTCTATAACCCAATATACAAAACAATTAAATCATTAAAACATCGCATAAATTTTTCACCGAGAAACCCCATTAATTCAACTTGAATCATACGAAAGAAAACACCTGCACCCATCAACGTTGTTTTTCCACTTTGTCATCTACCTCAAGATTCTCCCGTGCAAGAAAAATCTCGTCGCCAAAAGCGACGCAGACACACACACATATATATATACCATATACAATACCCGCAAATAATTCAATTTCCACTCAGTCAAAAAAAAAGTCCCACGACACGGGACCACTTGACTATAACAACATAGCTATATATGTATGTTCTCCCCTTTTTTCCGTAAAAGAAGAAGAAGAAAATCGTAAAACACACCTCGACACACGGCAGACGTAATATCGGTCGCGTCGCGTATACACAGCAGCAGCAGCAGCAGCATCTTTTCCCCCTTGCACCTATACACAAAAAGACTGGAGAGAGAGAAAGAGAAAAACCGCCGAGCGAGCATGCAGTGAGCACACGGGAAGCGAGTCACATTGTGCAAGAATGAGCGGCAGCAGGTCACGCGCGCGACGTCTTTTCCGACGATAAATCAAAAGGATCCTCTCCCTCCCTCGCTATACGAAGGAGAGACTATAGCGATGTTCCCCGAAGGTTCCGAGAGAGCGTAAGAGAGGCTCGTTTTACGGTTTCCCGAAAGACGCTGGCTGCTGCTGCTTCTGCTGCTGGCGAGGCGCTTCTTATATATATATATATGTGCCTGCGCACGCGGTGTCTCGCGTGTCTCGGCGCCACATCGTGTGGGTGTATGTGTATATAGGTATAGTTATGTGTGCAAGCGAGAAGGATGACGCGAGATTTTTTCGCCGCCTCGTCGAATCCGCGAGGTCATAATTCAATATTTGCAGCGTGGACGCGTCGTTGAGAAGGACGAGGAGATATGGTATATATATGTGAGAGGTTGTAGAAGATGAGGGATGAGAGAAGAGGGAGAGATCGGGTTAACATGGGTTTGTATGTGGAGAATAGATTTTGGTGGGAGAAGGTGTAGATATAGGTATATGGTTTTTGTTTATGTTTGTGGTTTTGTTATAATAATGTTGTTATAGAATAAATTTGTTTCTAAATATGTATGTTAAGTTTGTAACAACGACAGGTGCATAAGTGTAGAATAATATTATCGAACGTAAATGTTATAATAAGTAGGAAAAACTTTAAGAATAAGCTACAAAGCTCTTTATATTGTTTTATCTTCGCTGTAAGTACGCGACGATTCTGACAAGAGAGAGATTATATAAAACATTTTATATTCTCATAACCAAGTAAAACAATCCATTACGGGATAATAATGATAGAAGACGCGGAAGAATATATACAGTGGGTCAACGAGCAATAGGTATATTTGAAATAAAGAGTATTTGTTCAAGTTCTACAACTTTTTTTTTGTTTAAGTGTCGATAATATAAAAGTAGCTCAAGTATCTTCTGCCGCTCCGAGAAACGGATCATTACCTTCTGTATGCATAAGTTAGCGATTATCAAGCGTTAATTTAAAGTACACGAGCTGGATTTCACGTTTATTGAGGAAGGGAGGACAAAAAGAAAATATGCTTTAAACGTCGTAACTAGGACAGCTATTCGTCGGACATTTTTTAGAGAATAAGGCGACCTTTTACGTCAAAAAATATATTATATCGTTCTTTACTTTTTACGCATGCGTAACGTAAACAAATTTTTAAACACCAATTTTTCCCTCCTTAAAATGAAGAGAATCCTTGGAAATTCCAGCTGTTATCTCGAACGCGTAAAAAAGTGTAGTTTTTACAAAAAGTTGTTAGCTCAAATTTTACGGTTATCGTGTAAACGAAATTATCTCATATAGATAAACGTTAACTATCTTATGCAGTTGAACGTCGCCGTAATATTTTTAAGCTCTTATTAAGATACGCGCATGAGATACGTTTCCTTATCTCGATTTTTTTTTCGTTGAACTTAACGAAAAAAAAAAAGAATTGGGAAGGAATCCTATTACCAGATAATGCACGGACACATTTAACCGTGAAACTTCGAGATTACTACAAGATTAAAAAGAAATGGAAAATATTGACAGATTTCCAAGTTAATGAAAGAGTATTAATGTGGTTAAATATTAGTAGGTCACAATTAAATTAATTTCTTTTTTAACTTTTATTTGTACATTTAGCTGCGGTAACATTTCAATCTCCGCTAAAGTCTGACTAATAATCTCCGGATAATGATTTTGTTATGTTTTGGTCATAAAATAATCTCAACTAATAATATATATATTATAATTAAAAATTATTAAACCTATTTTAAACAAGATCTGTAAAATAATTGATTATTTGAGCTTAGAATATTTACTCATTTTAGTAATTAATAATATGAAACTTAATTGATAAACTAATATAACGTAAATTGTGCATCGCAAATCGTATTATATCAAAGAACTAATTAATACTATCAATTGTAAATAGATATTTGATCATAAATTTTAATGAATTTATATCCGTTGACAATTGTTCCCCACAAATTTCATAAAAAATAACATAGACAAGTTATGACGCGCACTTTCTAAAAAAAAACTTTTTTTATAATTATATAGATCGTTTATTTAAAGCTAGAAATCCAATTGAAATGAAAATGCTAGAGCTTTAATTAACGACGAAATTTTAACGAGTATATACGCAGAGCGCGAGAAATGACTTTTCACGCGATGCTTTTCACGTTTTTAATTTGAACGAACCCCTCTCCGTTCGACTATCACAATAGAGCGTCTTTTATATTTCAGTTGTTAATTTTAAATATTTTTATTGCGTTGATTACTCTATTCAATAAATATTTCAGGCTGACCATTGTCTACCTCCAACCCATTGTGTTGCGCACTCTCATTCCTCCCCTCCTCCCTCTTCCCCCCTCTTTCTCTAACACTTTATACAGCAAATGCTCTCTTGCAACTGTACTAAAAATTCAATTTTAGTACAAGGAGAAAAAAGACGGCTTTCATTATAGAGGAAGAATTCAATTTTTTAACGGTTCCAATCTACCGCGTGTAGAAATTTTTATATATGGAAATTGAAAAATTAAATTGCGTATATCAAATATAGTCTGCAATAAAAATGTTTTTGTATAACAATACTGATACAGAAATCCATATAGCAGATGTCTGTGTATATATATATATATATATATATCCATATAGAACAGATTAATTTAATTTTATCATATTTATTTAATTAATATAACACGATATTTTGTACTAAACGATGATTGTATAGTTGATTTTAACTGCAGTGCAATCATACACATAACTCACACTAAAAAATCCCATTACACCTGTAATTTTTACTATACCCCATTTACATCAAATTCGACAACAAATCTTGAAAAACTGTTGCTACACCTTGTACATACATCTACTCTACATCCCCAACGCATTTACCTACAGTAGTCCACCCAAAAATCTTCTCCCCAGCCGCAGTTTTAAAACCGCAAAGTATAACAATGTCACTCGAGACCTTATACCCCGGACGATCGAGTCAACAAAAACGCGCGCGTACGGGCGAGGATATACAAACCACCGTCGCTCTAAACGTCTCTGCCAACGCACGTAAGCATAATACACACACAACTGTGCTACCTGAATTTCACCGCATCGCTTGGCCGCAACACCGGCAGAAAAAGAAAAACATAATGTCACCCGACAAATCGCGCACCCAGCCTATATACACACATATATATATATAGTGCATATACTTTCCCCCTTATATATATATATATATATATATATATACATATACCTACCTGCGTACACCTTGGGCTCACCTTTCGCTACATCTACACACACACACGAGTCATCAGTCCGTTGCTGCGGTCATGATTCAATATTTGCCGAGCGCCTTGCACAGCGGATAAAAGGAAAGGTAAAAAAAAAACGAAGAAGACAAGGTCCGTATATACGGATACAGGATATATATATATATACAAATGTACGTGTCTGCAGTGTATATCTGTGTGTGTATATATCCCCGACCTCGCAGCCGTCGCGTCTTCCTTTGCCAGGGCGCGCGCAAGTTTGAACAGCCATTAGCGCGGGCGTTTAGCGACATGTACAACCTACTAATTGCCCGAGGAGCTCTATATGTCTGTCTGTGTGTGCCTGTGTGTGTGTATATCTATATGTACATTTGCGAAGGCTGTAGTAGTAGTAGAGCACCCCGCGGCCCTTATTGTACAGCTAAACTTTGCTTTGGCCTCCAAACTCTATCTCTCTCTCTCTCTCACTCTCTGAGATGCATTTGTACAGATGCGCGCCCAGAGGCCGGAAGAGAAGGAGCAAAAGAGATAGGAGAGAGAGGGACACCTGGGGCGCTAGAGCACGCGCGCGCGCTCGCCTCAAAGGTGTCCTCGTTTAGTCTACTCTCTCTCTCTCTCTCTCTGAGAGAGATAAAGGCGCGAGGGGTCGCTCGTGCTATCAGCGCACGCGCGCCCGCGCGCGAGGTGCAACGCGATGTCGGCTCGAGATATAGCTCAGCTCGCGCGCGCGAAACGAAACGTCGTTCCTTTTTTTTTCTGCCCTCTCTTTCTCTTGGTTATACCGTGTGCACAAGGGAAGAGGACGCGCGCGAAGAAGAGCCTTTAAATATTTGCGCGAGTGAATAGGTGCGCATACAAGGAAGAGAGCGAGCGAGAGAGGAAGAATTTGCTTTGACGAGTTATTTATATATGTATATATACGCGAGTGGGCACTTTTCGGCGTGCCGACGATTGATATATGCGGTTCCGGCGATAAGCGCGCCTGTGCATATATGTGTGTATCGTATATATAATAAAGTGCAACGCGCAGATGTGGTTGTATACGTGTGTATATATATACGTGAGAAACCGTAAATATACGTATATCTATTCGCAGTTAAGCGAACGAGAGAAAGCGTTGGAAATTGACTGTTGTATGTATATAGAGCAAGTGCATGCGTGTGTATGTATATCTGTATAGATATAAGGATCCGCGCATGAGGCGAGATGGAATTAAGCTTAGCGTGCACGCGATGTTTCATTCAATGAATTATATACACATATATATATCTACGTATACGCGAACGCGCGAAAATTGCATAATACGATAGATGAATGGGGCGGAAGTTCAGAGTTGTTTTCGAAGTGATTATGCGTTATATATATCAGGGAGAAAAAAAAGAAAGAAGCGATAATATATAACGTCGAATGAATAAATATTCGATTATATATGAATAGAAGTGCGCGCACGTTTTTTTTTTATTTCAGCTCTATTATAGCTTAATATAACAGAACATGTATAGAGAGTTTGGCAAATCAAACTACTGGGGCGTAATAATTATTGTTTGCTTATTTATCGAGCGGGAAGCGCTGCTGAGCAATTAACTAAACAGAATGGATTGTGGGATGTATATAATACTGTATTTAGACATAGGATCGCAAATGCGATATCATATTGAAACTTATGTGAATTTCGTATAATATGTATATATTATATACATGGTGGTTCAATGACTCTCTAACATTATATATATGTCTCTATTAACAAGTGCACGATCAATTACATATATAACTACATATATATATATATATATATATATATATGGGACGTTTCACGTGAACCAATCCGCTGAAAAAATTAAAATTGCTGAA
>JAWWEQ010010428.1:0-42697 GCA_035583055.1 Torymus tubicola | reverse complement strand
TGTATATTAAATTTATATTTTATCTGCAAGTATTAACTTTTAGTTTTTTATATCTTTTATTTGAAATAGTTGTTGGTTGCTAATTTTATTAAAATAAAAAGAACGAATAAGAGTAAAAATAAAATTTTATGAATTTTTATTAATCACGAAAAGGAAATAATCTTTCAATAGTGACTAATAATTATTTACTATATTCTTAAAATTATTTTATATGACTTTGAGCCTATAGGCCGTTACAAGGCGAAATTCTAAACTGTATTATTGTATAGACTTTTTTGTACTTTTAAAAATAAATATTTTATCTATCTATCTACCCACGCACATACATATATACGCACACACACACACAGAAAGAGAAGTTTTTTTGCTCAAAAACAAAAATATTTTGTACGAAAAGTTTAAAAAAATGGTTTTAAAGATTTTTTGATTCAAAATTGTTTTCACTATTACAAAGCTTCCTCTTTGAGGAAGCAATACTATACATTTTTGTTGGAATTCAAAAAAAGACTTAATTTGATTCTTATAAATATAAAAATTTGGCGCGACACAACGATCCAACCACCCGGCCAACTGACGACGACGAAATCTTCGAAGAAAACTGTAAAGTCAGCATAAAAAATCCTTCGTATATAAATATAGCATTTAAAATTTTAATCGCCAGAACTCGACGTTGAAAGTCTCCAACGTTATACAGCACCGCCCACGCGGGGACCTCAAAAGCGCGTTCAATTCTAAATAAATTCCTTTGTCGGCAAATAAGCCCTGGAAAACCCGGAAACGTAGCGCGTGCGCAGTACACACGTTTCGTTTGTATTTGCACCGCTAAACAGTGTGCGCCTCGCTCGATGCACGAAATGAAAAATTCAAACCGTTGTAGCCCGCATTGGCAACGCGTCGTTTGTCATGTTGCTGTTGGTATTGAATGTCAAGTAAAAATAGGCGAATTTCGTAATCCTGATTAGTTGACAATTAGCAGCTGTCTCGTGTTGTTATCAGTATGTATGCCACCATCAATTAATGAAAATTCTACAAGTTAAACGCGTGTCATTCTATATATTGTATAGTGGAGTTCTTTTGCATATATATACATATAAGTATACAGTTGCGAATAATATTGAAAATATGTAAATGTTTAAATAAAATTATATATTAAGCACATTCCTTTCATTACTTAAGGATAAGATAAAACTGAACAATCACGTTGGTTCTATAAATAAAGACAATAATTAGTATGACGGTACTTACCAACCGCATTATACTTTAATCCAATCGCATTTACCAGGCAGTAAAACTTTTCGTATAAATATGTAAAGCAGTCTATTTTTACTATTGTCTTTATTGCTTCCCACATCCTATGTAAACCCATCGTATATAACGTTTTGATAGGCAGTACTTCGATCGTTTCCAAGACGGAGTTCTCTGTTGAATATTACACACAGTGAAGTTTGCTATAGTACAGCTGATAGATCTCAAGCTCTCAAAATGATTATATTCATACGACGGTACTATAACTTTTAACGTGCATCTATTTCAAATATTATTTGTTTAGCAATAAATTAATTTTTTTAAACGAATTAAATAATTAATATTTAATTATTATTCACTTATAAATATCGTTAATAACGAATTAATGTTAACAAAAAAATCTCTCTTGGAAGAAAAAATCTAAAAGTCTTATAATTTAGATCAAAATTATGCTGCAGCAGAAAGTTCTTTGAAAATTAATTAATTAGTGAACACGGAGAGAAATATTCGTTTTAAAATTACTATACTTTTTAGTTCCGCGAAGCCAACCCGTATTATGCAGGTTATTTAATATACCTTCAATAATTAATAGTCTAAACTCCATGAAAAAGTAATATTACTAGTTATAAACTTTGCTATACCAGTATAGTAAATTTTTCGTTTTGAATAAGTAATATATTACAAAATGATTGTCACTAGATATTTGTACAATATTTGTAACATTTTTTATGTACATTTTACTATGTAGTATATTAAATTTCGAAGTTGTGATATATTAGACAGAGGACGTAGCAGCTTTTAGTAGTCAGTTATTCATATAGTAAAAATTAGAATCCTCTGCCAATGTTATTGTTATCGGAGGAGTTCAGTTGTAGCATATGTAAAAAAGTCGAAACACGGTACGCGCAAGGACGCGTTGATATAGCGGTAAGAGATTCCGAATCAGTGGGCTGGGGTTCAATTCCACCTCTCGTTTTTTTCAAAAATAAAAATATTATTTCTTATCTAATTTAGTTTAATATGTATGAGAAAGGTGAGGTCGGTAATGTAATATTTTTTTAAATTACGAAAATTTCTCTCAGATAAGAATCGACCATAAAAACCTTTTCACAATAAAAAATTCGCAGTTCATTTTGCAATGTAAAAATGTATCGGTGATTTGAGATAACATTTTATTGTTACCTATTTTATTGTAGATAAAAGATTTTATAAAAACCTCCTGCATTCACTCATATGTATATTACAGCTGTACAGCGGTGCTTAGTAGAATAAGTCAATATGCGGTAAGACAATTTCTTTATACGTCAATCGAATTTCTTCTCCACTCCTATGATCCAAAATCCATAAAATTTTAAAAAGTAAAAGCCGTATCTTACGATTAAATCAACGTTATCAATGAATTATTTCGATCACCGTGACCCATAATCCTACTCTCTAAAGTTGAATTAGTGAAAATTGCTCCACCATTACAATTAGTGAAAAAACTACTAATTTATTAGTGTACATTTACTATTTCATTCAGTAGTTTCATAAAACTACTAATTTAATTTATATTTTTTACTAATTTAAGTAGTAGTTTAAAAAAAGTACTAATCAAATACTGAACATTTACTAATAAATCAGTAATTTTTTCCGCTAATTGAAATGGTGGAGCAATTTTCACTAATTCAACTTTAGAGAGATAAAATCATCAAGTACTCCCGAACATCAAATAATCCCGAATTCACGGCAACATGCCACTTCCTCAAAGCGGACACCATATCGTAGTGCTCAACGTCGGCATCTCTCCCTGACTCCCCAATCGAATTTCCATAGAGAAACACGAATCGTGCGCAAAGATGACAGTAATCGATTCCAGAAGCGCAGTCAATCTACTTCAACCTGCTCTCCACTCCTCCACTCGAAATAATCGACAAAACGCGCGCGTGTGAGATGCCGGTAATTAAAATCGACCCGCACGCGCTTACGTGGACGAGCAAGCGATAACAACTCTATACACACACATGCATATATATCCATATATCGCTCAGCTCTCAGCTAGCAGCGCTTGCGCATTTGTCGTCGTCGCGCCTCGTAAATCGCGCATCGTCGACGCGTATAATCCCGTCGTTACCGCGTTATCGCCTTCTCTTCCGCTGTACACTTATTATATATATATATATATATATCTCCCTCTGTATATGTATATACATATACATACATTCATATATAACACGTGCGTTTCAGAGAGCTCAAAACTACCGCGCAGCTATATATATATACATATACGCGTAGGTATACGTCGTCGTGAGTGCGCGTATCGATCGATGATGCAGCTGCGCGAACGCGGCGCCAGTGCATCATATATGTATATGGTATAGTCGCGCGTGAGCGAGCGAGTGCAGCATGGTTCTCTCTCTCTCTCTCTCTCTCTCGTCGTAATCGGTTCGAGAGAGAATTATGCGCGCGAGGACGCGAACTTGGCGTGTTGAACAACCGCTGCCTACTGGAGCGGAATACGTAGGTAGCCGGCTGCCGCCGTTGCTACCGCGCTCGTACGTGGAATATTCCGTGCAATTTTAGTACGACGACGGGGAATGAAGCAAGGGACGGAGATTATCGTTGATGGTTTAAGTGTCGCTCGTTTTTTAGTTCTCTTTTGGCTTTGAGATTTTAAAATAGATGTGGTTTTTCTTATTTGACGGATGTTTTCATAATTATAAGTATAACTTTTTTATCTTATTGGATTAATTTGGAAAATTATATATAGCACTAAGTATCGAACTTTGTTGGGTTAAGTTATTTTGAGACAGTTCAATGTAAATTGATAACTGATTGATTTATTTCTTTATTTAAAGCTATAAATACGTAATAAGATTTAACATATAAGTTACTACATAATTTACTCCGACGAATTGACAGTTTAAAAATACAACCCATGTCTTACATAAAAACGAATATCATGATGTAAATCATAAGTCTGCAGATTTGTAATAAAATTCACAATCACAAAATATAAAGTCGTTGAACTTCGACTTATTTCAAAATCCAAAATAACTCTCCGCTAAAAATAACCCACAGACATCTAAACTATATCATTAGTATACGAAATTAAACGCAGCGTAGTAGAAAACGAATTCGCTAAAGTCCTAATTTGCCTCGAAAGTAACATTAAATTGCGCTATATGCCTATATACGAAGCGGAATCAAGCACTTTCACACGTTGCGCGTCGCGGAAAGTCTTCGCGCAGATTTGCAAAGTTCCGAGCCAATTCCGCGTCTTTAATCGTCCAATTAGAAACGGCCGAGTGTGCCTCCTTATACACACACACACATATATACTCATACGTACAGCCGTCGCGAGTCACGGGTCGTCGAGTTTAACTCGGCAGCAGCGCGCTACTACATAGAGGTGCAATGATCTCCCCCCGGTTACTCTATACTACTGCTAACATACACATATATACATATATATATATATAGAACCAAGGAAGAAGTATAAGGCAAGTTTCGCGCACGCGAACGAAGAAAGTTCACCGGGCGAAAGTTGGTGCGCGAGGTGCCGCGTCGTTACAATTGCACGCCTTTTATAATTAACGGCTTTTAATTGGCTAGCTCGCGCGCGCGCGCATACAGGTTGGATGGGAGGAGAGGGATACGGTTTCCACGGCGCCTCCACTATATACTACCTCCGTCGTCGTCGTATCGTGGATGATTTACGGGCGAATTATACGCGCGTGGGCGGTGGCGGTTCGAATATTCAGTAAGGGGAAAAAGATTGGCAGAGGCAAAGTTTAGATAAGGGGGTAATGGAGTAATGAGAATTTCAATTAAGTTGTGAGGTTGTGGTTATTTTTGAGGTTGCGAATAACAGGGGATAAATTAAAGAGCTGCCTGGTAATTGTTTGTTGGGAAAAAAATTTTATTTTTATGTTTACAATGCATCGTGATGCATTTCTTTTTTTAGTGATGTATTATTTTTTACATTTATTTAGTATTATTTGAAAACCTTCAAATTTATTGCAGTGAAAAATTATTCGAGATATATAAAATCCATTAACGACTGTAAATAAATTATTACGAATTGAAAAAGCAGTAACAGGACGGGCATATAACGCATTTAGACAGGATACGTTAAATGGTCTTTTCGTTATTCTGCACCTTCAATTTATTTTTATTTAATGTGACCTCGCTAAACATTATCTTTATAGTCGATTCATCTGTGACATTACGTATTACGTGTTGCGGATATAAATGATGTGTCATGAGTGTTATTGTCAACATAAAATCTTTTTATGTGAAAGTCGTCAAAAACATTTTTGATATTTCATCAATAACGATCACTTTATCCTTTTCTCGTTGAATGATACTTTATACAATAACTTATAAAAATATCTATTAATACATACATATAAATATCATAAAATTTATAAATAAATGTTTGGTTTTTTTACAGATAAACAATTTTGAATGATATTTTTCATTTCACAATCAGATCGTAAATTCTATTTCAGGAAAATCTACTCGAGTATTGACAAGATAAACGATTTATTCTATTCAAACAGTGAAAAAGAATTCCAACATTAATAAAACTATTCTAGCAAACTATTTTCCATACAGTTATAATTATACAGACAGCTAAATTTAACTCCATCAAAATTCAACAAGTTTCATCAGCTTTCTCATAAGAAAAAAGTTAGTAACAAAATACTTCCACCTCAAACCACCATCCAAATTTCCACCACCGAGTTTTCCTGGAACAATCATCAGAACTTACGACAAAATCAAGCGTACAACTCAACGGCAATCAGACAAGTTACCCCATAGACACATATATACCTCACAGCAAACCTGCGCGCGTTTCCTCACTTCGGAACAGTGTCGCGTCAGACCAATGTCGCAATCTAATCAGCGCGCCTGGGCGTCTGTCGTCGCGGTGCAGGGACGATGCTTCTGATGCTTCCTCCCTATACATCAATCCGAGCCAAACCGGAGCTACTCGCGTATACCGTCGAGAGACAAAGACACGTATATCTATCTACGAATCTACCCTACCCGCGAGGGTTCACCATCACTACCACTCCTTAATATATGCGGCAACTTGCCCTGTGGATAACGAAGTTCACCCCGCGGCCTGTTGTACACGCGTCTATATATATATATAACATATACACCTGCACACAGCGCTGGTGGAGATGAGTTTCCCGAGACTTCGATCGGTCCGGGCGGTAAACTTCCACGTAGATTTATTCCCGGAACTGCAGTACCTGGTTGGTTGCCGAGCAGTTTGGTTGGTTAGCTTTATATTCCCTCCCCTTTTTCGATGGGGACACACCGAGCAGCGTACACGAGCCCAGCTGCGTCATCTTTCGAATAGGAGAGGAGTCGGTATACGAGTATAAGTATTCTATCTCCGAATACACAGTGCAGATTTATTGCTGGCGCGCTGTGTTGGGATTTTCGTAGGGAGATTTTGAAGTTATTTTCGAGTTTTGCGAAGATTATAAAACTGATTTGCATGTTGTTTTAACGTGTAAAAAACGCGAGGTTTTCCGTTTAAATTTGTATTTACACGGATGGAAATTAATGGTTAATATTATATCAAATGCTTCGAATTAAGACTACCAAACGTGTAATTTAGTCACACCAATGGTGTATCTTTACTTTTATTGAATTTCAATCGAGGTAAACGTGTACAAGTTTTGCCAAAATAACTTTTAACTTGATTATAATAACTTATTTGAAAATATGGTGGTAATAATACAAACGAAGTATTTTCAGTTTACCTACAATTATTTAATAATTAAATAAAATTGTTTGCTGCTGGAATAAATAAATCAATTTAATTACATAGCGTACTTTTCGCATTACAATTTTGTTATCAAATAAGTGCCCCACACCGTATAAGATTATTTTTTTCATTTGTTATTTTTCATCAAACAGATGATCAAACGTTAAACAAATTCAAGCTTACATTACACCATTATTGCCAATGGTATAATCTAATTTTCAGCGAACACATGATCAACTATATTGTAATATTCGGTGTTGCTGTGCTGTGTCAGTGTGTACATTGCAGTGGTTTTTTGTTTTACCTGACGGTACCTTCAAATTATTTATTTTCCGTCAAATTATCAACTGACGCTTTAGAAGCGGGGCCTTTGTGTCACGTCTGTGTCAGATCTCAGTAGTGTTTTTCGAGCGGCATAGGAGGCCTCTTTACTTCTGAATGGTTATCGAGTTGTGCCAGTGTTTGCATCCATACACCGGTGATACGATTTCGCAGAGTTGAAAGTTTGTAGTGCTTCATTTTTAGCTACTGTCATTGAACTCTGTTAACCATTACGCAGGTCACTGAACTCTGACAACCGCTATCTTTTAGTGTTGGCCAGAATTACTTTATCTATAAACATATAGTTTATATTTACAAACAGAGAGCAGACTGTGTTCGTGAAACGTTTCTCAAAGCCAACGATGCATAGCAATATTCCACCCATTCTAGTGCGCTTCAACTCTTCTCATGAAGTAAATAGGATACTGAAAAACAGTCGTCTGCTGCCCAAAGATGTTGAGATAACAGCAGATCACACACCAGCCCAAAGAAGCCAGTATAAACATTTAAAGAAAATAGCCACCGAACATAACTCTGCTAATAGCCTAAATCAAAAGGTTGTAAAATATATCAACGGCACTCCGACGTTAGTTGATAAAAGGACTCTATCAGATTCAAAAAACCCACATAGTGTACCTACTAACGCCAACGCTTTCAAAAGTAACATTACTTTTCATACCACCCGGAACAAGAAATAATCTAGTGCTATACTATTAAAATGCTCATTCAATCGTTGACAAACTATCTTACATTAAAACAAATCTGCAACTATTCTCTATTGCACCAGATATCATTGTGATAACAGAAACCTGGCTCCAACCTAATGTTCACTCTAGTGAGTTAGGTCTCACAGATTACTAAGTCTATAGATATGACCGCAACCTTCTTGAGTTCAACATGTCCAAAGGCGAGGAGTTCTCGTCGCTATAAAAAAAGGTATTGTGGCACGGAAAATTACTGTCAAGTCCTCCTTTGAGCAACTCTTTACAAAAATTGACTGTCCTTCGTCCAAAATTATTCTATGTGCAGCATATTTTCTATCCGACTCAAAAACACATTTGTATTCGGACCACATGCACGCCGTTGAATTTATCACCGATGAATACGCGGATCATCAATTTATTTTTGTATGTGACTATAATTTACGAAACATTGTGTGGAAGACAGATCCACTGCATTATCAACTCATGTCATACGTAGATCGCAAACATCGATCTTACGCTGATATTATATGTTCTTCCTATTTAATGCTGAATTTTGAACAATTCTATCCTTTACACACAAATAAAGAGTATTCTCTGGATTTGCTATTCGCAAATGCTGGTACAATATCTCCGCTTGATCTGCAAGAAGAACTTCTGCGTACAGACTCTCATCATCAAACCTACTTCTTCGACATTAATCTACCCAGGAAATCCAGTGCCCCTAACATCTCACTCAAACGAAATTTTTTAGCCGTTGACTACGACTCCATTTCACGTGATCTTATGAATGTAAACTAGGACTCTGTCTTGTTATGTGACGACCTAAATATCAAAGTCAGCAAATTTTACGACGTATTAAATAATATTATTGAAACTAGTGTCCCATTAACAAGATCGAGTCCCAGGTCTTATGCAGAATGGTACGATACTGAACTCATTGCAGCGATTCAAAGCAAAAAGAGAGCACACTGTTTGCGGAAACAGAGTCTGAACACTTCGCACTACATTGAGTTTAAAAGACTTCGAGCAACATGTATTCGCCTCTCGCGCGCACAATATACGAACTATATGCATAAGGTTCAGTCAAATGTAAAGAAAAAAACATTCGTTCTTTTTGGTCATACATAAAAAATCTCAATAAAGACTCAGCAATTCCATCTAATACTTTTAGTAGAGATACTCATGCGTCTACCGATTCCGAGTCGACGAATCTGTTCTCTTTACATTTTAGCTCAGTCTACAACAGCTCTAGTAGTAATCTTGACACTGGCCTCATTAACGATACTCTTTCCGCTGATGATATCATTACCGATCTACAAACTTCTCCTGCAATATTACGTCATATAATTAGTAATCTGGAAGACAATATTAATTCTGGTCCAGGTGGCTTACCGGCTTATTTTATCAAGCGTTGTTGGTCATTTATCGAACGGCCAGTACTCTCCATCTTCGACAACATGCTCACCTCAGGTTACTTTCCGGTTGCATCGAAATTTTCATATATCTTTCCAATACATAAAAGCGGAAGCAAACATGACATCACTAATTACCGTCTTATATCCATTATAAGCTGACTACCTAAAATATTCGATTCATTCATTACACACGAGCTATCCGAGAAACTCGTCGCCAAACTTAGTTCCCAACAACGTGGCTTTATTAAATGTCGATCTACCCTCACCAACCTCCTCATATTCAATGATTATCTCTCTGAAGCACTTGTAAATTCTTCACAGGTTGACGCAATCTACACAGATATATCGAAGGCTTTTGATAGGGTTAGTCACAAACGTTTGCTTAAAAAAATTTGGAACTTTGGCGTACGTGGTAACCTTTATCGATTAATCTCTTCGTATTTATACGACCGTTCTCAATCTGTGAGATTATATAATTATATTTCTACACCTATCTCTGTATCATCCGGTATACCGCAAGGTTCTCATCTCGGTCCATTACTTTTTTGCATCTATATCAATGACCTTGTCCCCCGAATTAAATATGCAAATGTTCTATTATACGCCGATGATGTTAAAATCTACTCTAAAATCAATTCGGAAAGTGATATCGAACACCTTCAGTCTGATATCGATGCACTGAGTAAATGGTCTGAGGAAAATGAACTTTCTCTCAATATTTCAAATTGTAGCGTAATTTCTTTCTATAAAAATAAATGTTATCGTCTTGCGGATTGCTTCATTAACAATTGTAAACTGGATAGAGTAAATGTTGTTAAAGACTTAGGCCTACTATTTGACTCATCTGTATCGTTTGCACAACATATAGATTATGTTATATCTAAATCATTAAACTTAGTTGGGTTCATCAGGCGTATCACCAACGAGTTTATCGATATCTCTGTAATTATTTATCTGCACAAAGCAATCGTGATCCATTCACTCGCACGGTTTTCTTCGGTACTTAGCATTAAAGCCAATAGACCAATGAATATAGATTGGATCACGGCTACACAGATATTGCGTCGGCTTGTGGCATCCAAACCATCAGCTCCTTACATCATTACCATGACTGCCTTTTAATCTTTAAAATTTCTCATAACTACTTCAATAGCGACATTCACTTATGCAATAACAGAGTCCTGCAAGACGAAACCCCAAAAACTCCAACTTTGAATTTTACTCTTCGATTAACCGGCTAAAACGCTCGTGGAACTTGCTCCCACGTAATATAACCTCTATCTCTAACATTGTTCTTTTCAAAAGCTCATTCAAATCATTAGTTACTAATTTTTAGTCTTAATAATATTTTACTGTATGCGTGTGTTTGTAATTTAAGTTAGTTATAAGTTATACATACACATTATAAAAAGTGTAAAAGGGTGTATGCCTGTACAATTATGAAATAAATAGATAAATAAATAAATAAATAAATAAATAAACTATACCTACAATATAATCTATATCTCTAAAATTGGAAAGAAGAATCTCGCGCACAGTGCATAATGGTAGATCGTGAATTCCACAAACTATTCGCCTACACAAGCTGGGCATTAACTCTGTTTACTTTTTATACAGTTCGACTCCCGCTGCTGTATCATTTATACACCCGATCCCTTTAACGAGGAAGATTACCGTCCCACTTCTCGCTGCCCACTACCTACTATATACGCTACAAATCTCTCTCTCTCTCTCTCTCTCTCTCTCTCTGTCTCTCTCTCTCTCTCAATAACAGCCAGCACGCCGTATTCCCGCTATCCATTAAGTAATTTCCAACTGATGAATTGCTTTATATATTTCCATGAAAGCACCCAATAGCGTATAAAAACACGTGTATATTATGCAATTTCCATTTCCAGTTCTAACATTCAAGTAATTAATACAGAAGCCTTCCTTCCTACACGTCATCATAATAAAACATCAGAATCCGAAGCTTCGAAAAATTGCTTCCTGTCAACGTGCACTACATGTCCAAACCAGCACAAACAGTAATCTCAAAGATTGAAGAATAACGCGTGTGAGTAAAAAGTCTTCCCGTTTATAACAGACAGCGCGCTCGAGGTAACCTGGCAGCGTCTCAATCAATCCCGACTATATATATATATATAAATACACACACACACGCGCGCGCGCGCGCGCAGAGCCCAGATGTATCTTCGCACGAATCACCGAGCTGAATTCTTTCGAAAAGTTCAACGACGCCGCTCGTGCGAGAGAGAGAGAGACGTTGCTTTCGAGTCTGTATACGCTCGAGTGCCCGAGCCCTGCGCGCGCGCTGCGCCACTTTCCATCCCGGAGTGTCTCATCCGCGCTGCCTCCTCCACCTACATTGCGCTCAGAAAAGAGAGAAAGAAAGAAAGAAACCCCTCCCGAGAGTTACAGCCGACTGCGTCGCGCACGTTTGAATGGCAAACGTGGCGGGTATAGCGCTAGGATTATATATACGAATAAATTCGTTCGCAGACGGTTCTATGTATATATTATGGTATTGATTTTTTCGAGAAAATTTCGTACGTGCAGGTTTATTCGGTATTCGTTGTTGGGGTAATGAGAATGTAAGTAGGGTATAGCATCTTTTTCTATATCAACGAGACCGTCGAACAAAGTAAAAGATATTTTACCCTCCAAAAAAAAAAAATTTTCATGAATGTAATATACATGTAACACAATACGCGTGTAAATTTATCGCATGAATATCAAGCGCACAAGATACTATACTACTTTCTTCTTACATACACCGCTATATATATATATATATACATTTGCAAAGTACCGAGAACAATTCGAGCATCAGTGAAATCGAGCGCGCGCGTTTGCTACTGCTCCTCTTATGTCCCCCCCGCACACATGTACGAAAATTCTCGTAGTCTATACGCTGAGACAATAAATTGCCGGGTGTCCGGAATCGCTAACCCAATAACCCAGTATAAGAATAGCGCTCTCTATAATCCGACAGGAAAACTTTTCCGGAGCTCGTATACGAAGAAGGATAAGATATATGTACGCGAGGCGCGCGATAAAAGACAGCCGAAAGGATATAGACATACATACATATAGAGAGGAAACTATGTATGTATGTGGGAAATTCGGCGCTGGAATGCAGCGCGCGTGCGTCAATTGCCGCAGGAAGAAAAAGACAGCTGCCTCAAAGGAGCAAGCGCCAGGATATATAGATTAAAAGAAGAAGCGATGAGGTGTAGACGCCAAATCGAGTACGCGCACACGCGCGCGCACTGAATTATTTATGCTGGACCAGTCGGCTGAGTAAAGTACGAGAAGAACTGAAGGAATGATAGAAGAGAGTATATGTAATGTAAGTGCTACGGGAACATGCGCCAACGATACATCGATTAAGGTCGTTTCGTTGACTTTGGCAGATTTAAAGGGCATGGGGTACGTGTCGATTGTAAAGTATATGCCATTATGTTTAAACTTGTTGTGGTAAGATTTCGTAAATGTACTCTCTGTAAAGTTGAATTAGTGAAAAATCCAATAAAGATTAGTTAAAATTGCCGAAACATTAGTGAATATTCACTAATTCTTAGTGGAAATATCCGCTATTCAAAATAGTGAAACTCCTCTTTTTTAATTAGCGAATAGTTCTATGTATTTCCACTAAGAATGAGTGAATATTTACTATTGCATTAATGAATATTCACCAATGTTTCGGCAATTTTAACTAATCGTTAGCGGATTTTTCACTAATTCAACTTTAGAGAGTAACAAAATGATGGAATAATTTGTATGGAGCAGTAATATTATATGAATAATCTTTTATAATTATGTTATTAAAGTATTACTAACGGTTTGAGAGCGTGAATGCAACAAATGATGGTTTACATATATCCGAAATACCCAACAGTATTATTCAAAGACATAAACATGAATATACTTCAAATAACAGCCGCAGCAGGAATACTGGACATACACGATCTATTAATTTTAATAATTTGATCACGAGTGGGCTGCGCATTGATTAATCATACAAAATATTCAAATCACGCTTTGTTGAGATTTGTATTATCGTCAATATATTCATCAACGAGCTTTATAGCCGCAAAAATATCCAACATATATCTGTTCACTTCGTGTTTACTAAAAGCTTATACCGAGTAAACTTCACATATACTGGAAAATTATTCAATGAAATTCTCCGTGGGCATTTCGTTCTATTAAATTTATTAATACCTGTACGCATTAAAAACACGATCAATATAAATTCTGCTACAAAGCTTAAAAGATTTTTGTTATTTTTTTACAAATTACTCAAAGTGAATTTCAGGTAAAGTGAAGCTTTTATCACGATTCTGCGTGGCGAATAGTTGACCGAACGTGGCAAAATACTACGCGATAAAGATATGTCAAGAAGGAGGAAATGGAGTTGCGGATTTTCTTATAAGAATCTTTTATATATTTAGTCATATTGCTCGGCTGTCGTGACTATTGGAAGAAAATTCACATGGGAAATTCGGAAGTATTCGTACTTTTTCCCTATGACTGCATTAAAGCTGGTATAGAAATGATCGATAGAAACTTTTTCTCGTAAACAAAAATATTGTTGGATTTTATAGTTCACAGAATAATAACAATATTAAAATATGCGTCAATTTTTATACGATCAAATTATAAAAATTTAAGATTACTTAAATTCCTATGATATTATGGTAGAAGCAAAGTTTGATACTCATGTGAGATTAGAAGAAAGGAGAAATTTGATTTCGGTGATATTTCTGCTATTGCAAAACTTTCGATTGGATCCTGTAATAGATGTGAGAGCTTGGCTTAGATGGCAGCTTAAGCATTCTCGAAACGTATTGAATCGCTTTAATCCAGCATTTTTCTCATTGTTTGTAACTTTGTTATACTTTGAAATCTGATTGGTTTCCAAAACAGAATAAACTACGGACACCAATATTTTTTAAATTATTATAACATAAATATATACGTACCTATAGATTATTTCTATTTTGTATTCAGAATTCTTTAAATTGTGTACAATACAAATATACTTAAAGTTGTATTAAAAAAACATGTATAAGTTCCAAGATTTTAAAAACTAATAAATTTATCCTGTAAATTAATTTCATATTCAAACTAATGACACTGTCAAGAATAAACTTTCGTACATCCAGAAACTTTTTACCGCAGCATTAAACTTTTCAATACCTACACACCGACTCATTAAAATTTAAGCGGTCAGCTGTGCCAAAAGTACAAGCCGCATAAACGCTTATGCATATATATATTATACGCGCGTGTATACTAATATCTCCTTTAACGAAAAGGAGCAGCAGCGTCTTAATTAAGCCAAGTCGGACGTAAAATACGACGACTACGACGAATCCACTCGGCCAATAAATAAGAAAAGAAGAAAAAAAACAACCAGAAAACTCTACGCGGCGAGAAAGGCGCTCGTCGCAACGACGATGAATTTCACGCGACCGCCGCGCCCCATAAAGACACCGCGTTTATGCAAATGCTGATAAATCCCGAGGACGTCGCGCGCACGGTGACATTAAAAGCGCTGATCCAGGTAAAGTAAGCACCGCCGCGTCGTAAAGCCAGTTTAGTGATACAGCTCCAGTACGCGCACGTATATATATATATAACGACAGACGGCCTCGCAATTCCATCTCTCGAACATCACAGAACGCGCGCGCGCGCGAGCACGGAGGCCGTTTTGAGATCGCAGCCCGTTATATGTGCGCGCGCGCGGAAGAGCCCGTTTCGACTTCAGGGGACGCGAAGCGCATGATGGAAGGGGAGTATTTCATTTTGCGCGGTCGAGAAAACATTCCGAATGTGGCTTTTTAACGTCGCTAACTTTGGCCCCCGGCGGTCGTTAAAAAGAAGGAGTTTATCGTTTTTGTTTTGTTAACGTATATAGTTAAGATAAAGTTCATAACGAAGGCGTAATATATAGATGAAAAATATAATTTTTGTATATATTATCGTTTCTTGGGAGGGAGAGGCTAAAGCCGAGAGCAATGCGAGCTGTACCTCCTTGGTTTTACGAGCCATTTTTTGCAGCACGACATACTGACATCATTTGGTACGCTCAGTTTATTCATCATTTTTATCCAACTATATACATACGTGAGTGCCGCGCAGCTATGAGTGCTTCACTCTATGTGCGTCGCTATTCGCATCGCGTTTTACTGTTCAGCCAAGGAGCCGAATTATGTTCCATTTTTGCCTGCAGATGTTAACTTTATGGATGCACCAGTACTACTGCGTTGTAAAGTGTTCAGAGGCAGTTGATGGGTCAAAAGATGGAAATTTCACCAGTGTGTATGATGCACGTTATTGTGATTTCTTTTTAGATTGTAAATAACGTTTTAGAAGTAACAAAATGTAATTTTTAAAATGCTGTATTTGTAATAATGTCTTGTTAATCATAAATGCTGTATTTGTAATAATGTTTTGTTATTTGAAAACCATTAAAAATACAAAGCTTTTGAGTTTGTAAATAGTTTTGAGAGATTTTTGTATGTTTTTCTTTTAATTTATAATATGTCACATAAAGTTAAATACTGATATACTTTTAATACGTTTTTTTTTTCTAAAAGTTTTCTGCAATTCTGTATACTTTTCGTCATTAAAAATAATTAAGATGTAATAAAATGCTAAGGTAGAGGTCTGTAGCGGTGGTTAATTACTCGTCAAGCTGGGTTTGAGTCCCAAATCTTCGCCGATTTATACAAGCACCACTGTTTCACACATGCGCTTTGTTTACCAATACACCACATAAAAAAATGCTATATAATAGACCATAAATAAACTAAGTTTTAAGAAGTAAAAAGTCAATCAATCGCTATTTGCCTATAGAAGTGTGATTAGAAAATACCTTTTTTCAGGATATAAAACTAAGTAGTAAGTACAGTAAAAATTTTAAATTTTCGTTACCATAAAAATAATTTTCAATTTATTTTCATAACTTTTTTTTTCCATAAAACATTAAAGTAACAATAAGTATAGTTTAAAAAATGTAGACCCGCATTTTGCACATTCCATAAATTCTCCATTAACGTTTCAAAATCAAATGCTAAAGAGTCCAGTGCTCGCTGTTTACGTGGATTTACCAATAATCGATTCCGTTTCGTAAAGGGCTGATCAGGATTTTCCGGTACGTAAAGAAGGTTTAACTATAAAATAAATACGATAATGCGATATATGTTCATACACAAAGGCCATATGTTAGTTTTTTCCGATAACAAAGATTAGCTCCCTCAATCTTTACTTACGAAAATCATAATATTTCCTTTCTCCACACACTGAACAACTGCTTTGTATAGATATCGAAAACCAATGATGCCGCCCTTTAAAACCGACACTTATTACCAAACAACTTTCAAGCCTCGTGCAATGCATTCAAGAACAAACGTGCAGGCCAACAAATCGGTTCAGTTCATTTGAAATTCTTGGCACAATTGTTTCCATTCCAGCAGTCATCGCAACGCTGAAAATCAGTTACAAACCCCGTAACAAAGGCTCAAACAAAACGCGGCCGCCAATCCCAAGTTTCTCTTGCAGAACAACGCGCGCTGCCCACACGTACAACACTTCCGAACAGCCGTCCAAACTGCAATTCCCACCGTTTGTCTTATTCCATTATATATACCAGCACAACCCGACCTCTCGCGTCTTTTCGCACCGAAACTAATTTCGTCCGAGCGCCGCTTCACTCTCCTATACAAAGTTTCGACGCTGTATTTGTATCCCAAACCCTCACCCTCACCTGGGATTAGCTATACTGTACGCGTTCGGTGCCTTTCTAGTCGCTACACCAGCAGTAGCAGCAGCAGCAACAACAGCAACTAGCTGCTACTGCACTCGCGCTAATCGCCTTAGTTGGAGTGCACGCGCGGAAGGGAGGTCAGCGTCTACTATACGCGGTATACTTCTTTCTCGACGCGCTGCTACTGCTGCGAGCGCAAGATTACGAGCACGCGGGTCTTTGCGAAGACGAGGGAGAGAGAGAGAGAGAGAGAGATTAGCGGAGAAACAACAGTAGAGAAGAGAGACTACTTTTTTATACGAGAGAGAGAGAAAGCGTCTTTGGCATGGCTGGGAGAGTTTTCTTTGCGGATTGAATGGGGAGTGGTTTTTAAAAGGGTATTTTCAGGGGGCTTTGTAATTACAGAGACTGGTTGTCAAAATAAGATAAGAGTGGGTGGTGGGATTATTTTTGGAGTTATAATCTTAGTATTAGGATAGAGATATAGTTGAAGGGGATGTGTATATAAATTATTCGATATGGTATGTGAATTATTCGGAGGTAGTACGTTATTATGTGCAAATTAATGTATCCATATTACAAATTTATTTTGAGATTTAATATTTAATTTAATGAATTTTATGTCTCATTCAATTTCTATGTGTTACGTGTTAGGAAATGTGATTGTCAAAATATTGATAATTGATCAACTGCGGCGTTGCTTGGTAAACATAGTATAATTCAATTAAAAAATTTATCGGTAAACACTTCTGATTGAAAATATTTTTCTACTTACAACACTTGTTTTCTGTTTTTCCAGTTTGTGATTTTCACTAGATCTAATAATATTATAAGAATCTTATAGATATGTCATTTGTAGAGGAAAATACTTTTTAAGTTTTACCTGTTGGAATAAGTAATTCATCAGTTCAAAGGGTTAATAGAGAAGTGAATAAAGTTTTATTATTTTTTGTGATTTATGATCACATGAAAGTCCATAATATACTGTTTTAAGAATTTTAATCAAAATAATGAAACTTCTTCAATTTTACTTCAATTTACGACTTTTAGAGGCCATAAAATTCAAGTAACTACTCTGCGTAAATCTTTAGAATTGAAAATTGATTATATTTTCAGCATAGTTATTTATCCTAGTTCTAACGTTAGAAACAACTTTTAGCAAAAATATTACAACTATGATATATTTCGATTTTATTAATTTATATCATGTAATTCTGAATATTTTATAAATTGATCTACAAAAACACAGCTTGGAATAGAATTTTATTTTTAGTATTTTATATTTCTTCAGTGTCAATTAACATTTATTAAATGAAAGTATTATTTTAGACATGATATATAATAAATAATAAAACAATTTTTCAATTACTTGAAACAAAATAAATACCTATTCAGCTAAAGATAAATTCAATATCAAGGGATTATTAATTCTCCATATATAGAACTTACATCTTTTACTTTACATTTTTATCCGATTTTCTTTTGATTACTGTTCAAAAAAGACTTGCTTATAAATCTCTGATATTTTTCAATATATTAGTTTTTAAAGATAAAATGCTATTTTCAAAGCAGATTTAAAATATAATACAACTTTAATGTAATTTAATTTATTCTGTTGGATTGAGAGTTGAGTAGATCAAAATGAAAAGGCAAATTAAAATAAGTTACGTGAAAATTAAAATAAGCGTTGCAGTCCTGTACTTCGCTACTAGGATAATGCTACGCTGCCAACTCCAGCACACTGCGGGCTTATTCTTATCATTTTGCTGACTCGTCATCGTTCCGGCACTAAAGTTGGGGGAGATATATCTATGGCAATATAGGCCAATGAATTTACAAATTAATTCCAGCCGAAAAGAACAACATATAGCCAATTTCTCGTAACATACATTTTTCGAATTTATGTTGCGATGCACAAGCAATCAATCTTTTATTCACATTTAAACTTTAGTCTTTATTTATTAAATAATACGTATATCAGTTTTGTCCATTAAGAAAACAATGAATAATTTAATCATAATCTACATTCGCCTATAAAAAAGACTTTTCTACACTCGCCATTACGCACAAACACAGCACGAATCCTTCGCAAAAATTAATATATACGAAATCCATATATGCAGACACCAGAGGTGGAAGCAAGGATGAAAGGAATATTGTAGACAAAAAGTGTTAATTGGATTGATCGCACGAGCTTTCGCCGAAAGTCAAACATGTCTCGCTGGCAGGCAAATAATTGCTCACGTCAGCCTAAGCCAACGTGTACATTTTGCAGTCTCTCCTCTCCCTCTTCATCACTTCCATATATGTGCAAATCTCACAAAGTCTGCGAAAAACTTCCAAAAATGAACCCAAAAATATATTTTCGACTACACCTCCAAATTTGGTTTTTCTTGTTGGGTAGGGTGCCTCGAAGAGGTATTCGTGGTTGAACAAAATCCATCGAAGGGTATCATTTTTCTGGAGCCAATAATTAATTGTTTAAAAATGATTAAAAATAGCTCTAGTTTTTTTTAATCTTTTTTTAGAATTAGAAAATGTTGATCCCTTCAAAAGTTACGTGAGTTTTGAAGTTGAGTTTAAATTTTACAAAAACGGTGACAAAAGATCAATATTGTCCTAACCCTTGACCACGTGAATTTTAAGCTCAACTTCAAACTCACGTAACTTTTGAAGGGATCAACATTTAATTCTGAAAAAAGATTTGGAAAGCTCTCGCTCTTTAGTTTTATTTTTCCAAATTTCATATTAAGTTGTTTTTGGTAGAATAATTTAGAACTAAATTAGAGCTATTGTTAAACATTTTTAAACAATTGATTATTGACCCCAGAAGAATGATACCTTTCTATGGACTTTATTCAACCACGGATACCTCTTCTAGACACCCTAACCAACAAGAAAAACCAAAGAAAGGTGTAGTCGAAAAAAAATTTTGGGGTCCATTTTTCGAAGTTTTTCGCAGATTTTGTGAGATTTGCACATGTACGAGCAAAAAGACCACTACTAGAGCTCACAACCTCTCATGCTAGTCGATATACATCGGCGAATATATACCGTATATAGCGACGACGATCACACAAGTTTTCCCAAGTAATAAGAGTCACCCCCCGGAGTAATCCGCGCGAGCTCGGCCTCGCGGGAGCTACGATTTACGCGTGGTGAGCAAAGTGCCGCTCGCTTCTGCCGCGTTGCGAGCCAAACGTAAAAATGCGAGGAAAACGACGGGTGAGGAGGACACATACATACAACACAGGGTACGTGTATGTATACGCGCATAACGTGTCTTATACTCGAAGACGATCGTCCGGAAGCGCACGGTACAGATGCAGCAGGCCGATACGGTTTTGAGGTCAAGTCGCGCGCGAACTGCGCAGTTGAAACGTGTGTATGTGTGTATATAGATGTGTGTCTGCTTTCATTTCAGCGACCTTTTTCTGGTTTGTGGCTGGCGTTGTTATTGTAAAACGCTTTGTCGTTGACGCTTTTCCATATTCGAGATCGAATGTGTTTGCATGTGGAATTCATGGTAATAGAAATGGAAAATTGTACGTGTAAAGATGCGGAAAGGTAAAAATGTAGAATTATACAGCAATTAAAAGAATAAATCGATTCAAAGGGATAAAATTTGTTTTTGCATATCGATTATTAGATGTAAGTATACTGCTGTCTACTTGTTTGTGTCAATCTGAAATATTAAACTTTTTCACCGTTAAAAATTAATAAAGGGACCTGGGAATTAACGTTTTTTTTAGATCAAAATTACGTATAATATGATACAGTGATATGAAGAAAGCAATTATCTTCCCACGATTTCTCATTAGCAGTTTTACGAGTTTTTTTCAGTTTTTCTATATTCGAATGATGACTCTCATAACTTCGCTACTCGAGGGATATGTAGGTGCAGGTCAAAGCTTTCGTCTCGAGTGTACATTGGCGTAACGGGCTCCTGCTATGTGTGTGCAGTAATACTTGATTTTGTGATATAAATTGTATAACGCAGTTGAAGAAGTTGTATAATTAGACAAACCGAACTCGCCAAGTTAAGTTAAATTGTAATATTTGTCACATACTGTAAGACGTACTAAATGTGTGTGTAATTATAAATGCTATACTTCCTTAGTTATATAGGATTTTTTATTACATTGTGCAAATATATAAATTATATGGATACAAAATGTATTGATTATTTCAGCGCCACGCATTAAATTTTTCTTCATCCATGAATGCTCTATAGTAAAAAGTTTATAACAGATAAAATTATACATGACTAAAAATAACCAGCTAAATAATATATAATAAAAGAGTTTTTCCATAGCTTTTTGCATTAATATTTTAATAAAAAAGTAATATAGTATCAAATTTAAAATATTTTTCAATTATCCGCTCTTGTAAACAATAATATATTTTTAATTTTGAAGAGAATAATATTCTAGCTATAATGTACTTTATTTTAAAAAAAATCATATTAATACTGATAAAACCAAAATGTTATCATCATAAAAAATTACTGGAACCAAATATAAATTTCTCCACTGACAATTTTTCTTGATTTGGCAGAATATGGAAATATAACAATCGAGAGCTAAGCCTGGATATCAAGCACCAATGACAAACCAACTAGAATCGATATCAGCTAACAACCGCAACCCTGAAATAAACAAAATTCAATAATAAAACATATCAAACGCTTGTTACATACAACATTCCATGTTTATTTTAAATAAAAACAACATAAACTAAAACAACAAGTAATTCATCTTTCCACACGTCTAACCACCAATACTAATAACGCCTACCGTTCGTACAGACAAACGAGACCAACTCTGATGGCTAGAACGCGAAAACCACCACATAGAACCTTTACGGAGACGGTAGCAGTCTCGCACCATATACTAGCGGTACAAACACGACGCGTATATATGTATACCTACACTCTCTGCGTGCATATACATCGAGGCGGCCAGGACGACTACTCGTTCATTGATTGCTGTAAAGACAGGAAGCGAACAAGAGTGTGCAGTATGTAGGCGCATAGTCTCGTTGCCGCGGTGGCGAAGGGGTCAACGTACTCCCGCGCGACGACGACGACTATATAATGCACGGAAGGTAAACACGTATACGTGTATATATATGTGTAGGCTGTAGATATGCTCATACACGTGCCGTGCGTGCTAAGCTCTCTTTTTCTGCCAACTCTCTTACGCGCACGGTGTAATGCGCGCGGCAACTGCTGTACGTAATTGCCGCGCGAATATTTCGTGTAAGAGGTGGGGTAGGATATTAACGTGTGGAGCGCGCGAGAATTAAGGAAGATTGCGGGCGCGCAAGCAAGCGAGAAGTGGACGATACATTGACCGCTGCTAGCCGTCTGTCTTTGCTGCTGAGTGAAGAGGAAGAGAGGGAATATATATGTGAGTTCGTGGAATTTGCGAAAATGTTAGCTGTAGGTTGCGAAGGTTTGGTATATTTGCGAGAAAAAACTTAGATGATAAATAAAATGTAATGTGATGTGAGTGGAGAACTCAGTAATTTTACCTTGAGTAAAATCACAGTATTAGTTACATGAGTAATTCTATGTTAAATCTTTCCGTCTCAAAACTGTCGAATTTTTTCTTTAAAAAACCTTTTGGACGTGGTTTCACTGGACTATCTTATATAAATTTAACATGAAAAATATGAATGAAAAGTAGTCACTGACAAATAGCCAATAATTTTCCATAAAAAAGAAATAAAGTAGAAGAATAGACTTTTAATTGAAGCTACAAATGGATTAAAATCGGATAATCCTGTGCAAAGTTACGCGTATTTGAATATCGTGAAAAATGATCAAAACCTTTAGAATTTTGAAAATCCACGAAAAATTGCTCATTTTTACCCGTTTTAGCGATTTTCAAATGCATGTAATTTTGCACAGAATTGTTCGATGTTAATCCATTTTTAGCTTAAATTAAAACTCTATTCTTCTATTGTAGTTTATCAGGGACGAATTATATAGTATTATACGGTACAATGATCGAAATTCCGGCAGTTTTGAAAAAACAATTAAACGCAAAATTGCTCATATTTTAATCAAGAATAAAAAAAACAATAAACTAAAAGCATGCGTGTTAAAAATTTATCCGAACCTATAAATACACATTTCTCACGTCAGTAAATAAATCGTGTTTTACAGAGACGAACAAATCTCAATTTGGCATCGGACCGTTTGTTTTGAAGTACCGCATCAAGGCGAACCTTCTATTAAAAAAACCATGACCGAGACAAACATGACGAAGGGTCGATGTTTACGCGTCCGCGCGCTCGCGCGTCGATGATATTTCAGCTCGACTGAGGATTTCGCCCATCATCGACTAGAGCTCCTGTACTACTTACGCGCGAGCGACGCGCCATACCGGGGGGAAATCAGACGCATACGTGTAAGTGTGTGTATGTGTGTGTATGTGTGTGCGACGACATCGACACGCTCGTAAATTTTGTGCGCGTAGTTTTTCGGAGACGCGTTAATCAATGTTTGTGTGAAAATGATTAATGCCGTGTGAATTCTAGAAAAGCGCACGAGCTTAGAGCCCATGATTTATCGTTTTTTGGGAAGCTGGCACGCGAAAATAATTCGTTGTTTATTCAAATTAGTGGCGCTGTAGAAGAAGAGGGAGAGAGTGCAAGACGTTTAGCAGAGTTTAAAGTATTGAGAAAGTTTTCTTATGGTTTTGAAGATGAAATATTAAAATATGGGTTAATTTTCGTGCGCTTCTAACCTGCTGAGAATGAGGCATAATGCATAGCAAGGATGGATAAAATGCACCAGAGTTTAGCTTGTTGGAAATGGAAACACTAATTGCCCTCGAATCGTAGCATGCAACACGTATTCGATAGGTTTCGTAAGTTAGCTAGCCCGGCTCTATAACCGCCATTTTGGTACGGCTAAGCTGTATTCGAGAATGTGCTTCTAATACTGATTGAGGACGCTATTGTAGATTTATTTAACATTTTCTAGTGATTAACATAATTTATTATTTTTGTACTTATATATTTTATATTTTACCTGTAAAAAGTTCTTTTTTTATAATATATTAAATTAAATAAAGTAGAGACGATACTTAAATTTCTTTCTAATTAGATCGTTACGCAAAAACATAAAAAAAAAACTAGAACGCATTAAAATTTCTCCCCGTTTACGTTTGACACTTCTAGCGTAAAAAGTACACGAGAGTTCGAAAAAAAAGGGGGAAACTTTCTCGAGATAGATATACAGCAGACCTTTTTCATGGCATGCGGTATAATGCAGAAACTTTTTAAAACCGAAAAGTTCGCAAAATGAATCGAAGTTTCAGACAAACATAACGTAACTTACATGAATTTCGAAAAGCATTTTCGATGACTTTTGCCCACTCGTGTACAGAGAAGAAAATGACTTTATGTATAACAATATTAAAAAAAAAATATATATATATATATATATATATATATATTTCCCTTATTAAACGATGTAGTAACTTCAGAATTCATTTCAAGATATAAACTAAATAATAAAAATTCCGACCACTATTCTGCAAACGTTTCTCACTCACCTGACTTTACCATAACAAAATCTACATATGCAACTTGCAAAATCAGCTAAACCGCTTACATCTCAAGCGGAAAACAAAAAATTTCTCACCGCGCGCAACCAATATAACCCTCGCCAAGATCGCACCATAAAACACGCGCGGTTGCGCTTCTCATTCACCTTGTCGATAAAACCGGACCCTCCAGTTTCCCATCAACAAAAAAAAAAACACCGCCTTTGGCCGCCATCTAATACAATCCGCACGTGCGCACGCGCATGCACGCATCCGTATACAAGGCTGAGTCGAGCATGTCTCAGCTGCCGTACGGTCTCTCATCCATCCCTCCGTTTCTTATACACACGCTGCACTTCCACCCCTCATACTCCCACTTTCTTTCCCTCCGGCAGTACTATCGAGCAAACGACACAATAGAACCTCTCCCACGCGTCAAGCTGCGTTTTATGCGCTTAATCCCACCTCCTTCTCCTCCTCCTCCTCCTCTTTCTCCTCTTATACGCAATTTTTAGATGCTAGCGAGATTTCGTGTTTTTATCGTGCGAGCTCCGCAACAGGGCAATAAGTAGCACGACCATGCCTGTAGTCAGCCATAAGGCATATATATATATATTATAGAGAGACGCGTTCACGAACAATGCGCATTCCCGGAATTTTCCATCCCTCTCGGTCCTCTATACAGTGTACACAGGAAAGCATTTATTGGCCGTAGTAGTATAGCCTCGATTCAAGGAATCACAGCGCGATGCGCTCCTTTGGGAAAACTTACGTATATGGTGTATAATACTTACATGCAGACTTTCTTTCTTTTTTCTTACAAAGACTACGCACGCGCAGACGAACGATTCGCGTTAATGAATCGGGCATTGAAAGTAGCCTGGAATTCGCTGTTTGTGGCGTACCGCAGAGGCAGCGAAGATTGGGAGAGATTGATAAGAGCAAGCGAGTAAGTATAAGCAAGCAAATGCTGTTTATTGAAAACGCGCGATTCTTGCTAAAAGAGTTAACTTCCTGCTCGCTGCTTTATACGACTCAATGTGGAAACAGCAGTTTTTTCCTTCCGCCTTACAGAGCTTTCCTTTAACCGAATGCCAAGGCTTCCGCGCTGTGTGTTTTTTTTTTCGTGAGACGTGATGTTTTTATTTTCTGCTGCGAGAAAGCGCGCGCGAGCTTTCCGCTTTACATTCTGATTTATTCGTGTAAACAAGCAAGATTATTCTGCGGTTTAACGAAATAATATGGATTTTACAATTGCTACAGTGAAAAATTCTGCGATTATTAGTTAATTGTTGGTATACACGTCCGTACTAATTAACTGGTAATCATATGTTTGATTACAAAATTAATCTAATTTCCATTTAATTAGCTATAGCAGTTCCCGATTGTTATATAAATGTAATAAAAAAGAGAATAAAAGTTTATCAACCTCGTTGAATTACCGAACTATTATAATTGAAATTCTTTTCAAAGTTCGGGTAATAGTATACTCGCGCTACATGCGTGTGCCAAACTGCTTACCATTCCACTGAATTGTAATTTTGTGTATGCGATAAATTCGAAATTAACCTTATCTGCTTATTCACCGCTCGGTTTCCCCATTAAGATTGATGAGTTTGGCAAAAGCATATAATGATGGATGATATGTACGTAAAAACAAAACGTTTGAAATTACCCGCTATCATTTTACAACTCGTAAACAAACAATATTATTATTAAAACTTCGCAAAAAAGCAACAAATAAAAAAGAGAAAGAAAAAAAAAGAATCACTTCCACCGCTTTATTTTATTACACAACGTGTAACAGAAGAAAAAAAATCTCCCGATCGCGATCGCGGCTTAAAGAACCATTGAGAAAGAAACCAATCGATTAATTACGTTCCCGTTCACACGCAAACCACACACATACGTATATACATATATATCTATTATTAGTCCGTTTTTCTACACTCACTCTTCCATATACCGACCATCTCTCGGTTGAAATCCATTCGCTCTAACACTCCCTCAAAATAACACTCGGTCCGCGTTCAGGTCAACCGCGAACGCGATCCATATTCAACAATCGAAATCATCTCGGTTTCTTCCCCCTCCCCTCGTCCCCTTTCACCTTTGCAATCCCCTCGTGCGCGCACGCGCGCAATGAATACACGATAGCGTTGCTCGCGGGTCATAGACACACAGGCGAGCGCGCGCGCGCGTGCATACTGTAACGCGAACCGTAGCGCGCTGTTATGCACATAGCTTCGATCGAATTGCAAGTGGTCGCGAGCAAGCGAGCGAAGGGAAGGAGGAGAAGGGGGTGGCTAGAGGTGTATACATAGGAACGAGCGATCTGCTCCGATTTCCAAGTAGTTCAAAGTGTAACGGGTCAGACGCGAGGCGAACCAAGAGAAGAGAGAGAGAGAGAGACGCGCGAGCGAGTGCTGGAAGAGAGGGCTTTCAAACTTTGCCAACTACAGGCGTTGCCAGACTCGTAAACATTAAATTGATGCGGCGCGGTCACGTTACACGCGAAGAGTAGGCATCCCAAGTCGAAGAGGCTAAAAATAGACGAAGGGGGTTGTATGTTTGGTTTGGATGATGGCTGAGCGGAGAAATTTAGAACTTTGCACGCCCGCGCGCGCGCGGCTTACTTTAATTGAGCGATGTCGGTCGTCGTCGTTGTCGTATAGTCTGGTGATGGCGTGCTGAGAGCAGTCGTTGCGCTTTTAGTGTATATCAGCGGTTCGCGCGGGTAACGAGGTTTTCGGATAGCTTGACGTGACTTTTTTAAGGAGTTCAGGTGGATTGCTGTGCTCATATGTATATAGGTTGGGGAGAAAAAAAAAGAGGCGACGAGGTTTCATTGTTTGGAGGATGTAACTGCCTGACAAGTAATTAAGGAGTGGAATAACGTATAGTTTATTATCTGCATCGTGAAAAAAGAAGAGGGAGATTTATTATCTGTGCTGGGTAAAAATACAGTACGATTGGCACAAACAGGGGGCATTTTTACTATGAAATCCTTAGTAATTTTACGAGGATATTCCCTTCGCGTAGAGTATTAGCTTTTCTATGAATTTGAAATTTTCCGTTCAACCTTAAGGGAATACGGTCACTTCCATGTATATCGATTTGCATTAAAATTTTTTACTCTAACCGCACCCGCAAATTTTTATGAATATTTCAACTACTTTTCTCGCGGGAAAAGTGATGGACTACGGCGAGCTTAGCAGCTGATGAACTTGAATATTTTAAAAAAAATTTAGTTTTACCGGGATCTAAAAATAGTTCACTGAAAATTTAAAATAGTAACTTATTTATATGTATTCTGAAGAAAAATTTACCATTAAACTTGGAGAAATGACTAAAACAATTTTGTATTTAATTTTTCAGACGAAAAAATATAATAATATTTGACGTGTCCTAATTAAACAAAATTAATAATCAAATGGCCATCATTACACACTGATTATATTTTAATATAAAAGGATAATCTTTTGTATAGATATTATTTTTTTATCTTACGTCAATTTATCGCAATTAAATATGAAATTTTATTTTTATAACTTTACATTCTTAAAAATTAAATAAAGAATAATACGAGATAAAACGAGAAAATTACTTTAATTTCAAAATCCATCAGGCCACATTTTCACCTCATCCCTAAACCAAAAAATACAAACTTTAATTCCACTCTTGTCCAATAATAATACCAACCAACATTAAGTATATCTAACTGCACTTTCACCTCTCGACTATCATACAACTAATCAAAGTCTCCTACGCGACGACGGCGGCGACGACGATGACGACTTTGGCGAAGGTAGTTGGAGCGCATAATCTCCTCAAATGCGAATCAAATGAAATTAGGATTTACGAGCTAATTGGGGAGTGCACAATCGTCGTCGTTGTCTGCGGCACGACGGCGACGAAGCCGCCACCGGTTAGATTAGATTTGCAGCACGGCTCGCAAATTAGTCAACGAAAGTTCCCCCTGTCGTCGCATTGCCGACACCGCCGTAGCTGCTGATGCTTCTGCTGCTGTTGCTGCGCTATATAACTCGACGCGTCCGCGTGCATAATACCGCGCGTGCATGACTCGCCTCCGAAATTCGTCGCGGCGTGAGTTCGTTATACACGCAGCGGTGATTCGCGTGTATGTATATATATATATGTATGTGCGATGTGTATATGTGCGATACGTCTCGAGGTATATTTACATGCGAACGAGTGTGAAAGTGTAAGTAATTATGTATGCAAGAGTGATTATACATGCATTTAATAAATGGAATAATGAGAATGATTGCGCGTACGTAATTGAATTAATATTGTGAAAGAAAAATATTGTGGCTGGAGTACAGTAATATTATGTGCTATTATACACTACTTTATTGATTAAATTTCTAAAACTTTTGTAATGTTTATATATTTTTTTTTACATTTCATTGAACCACAAATAGGGATTGCTTCGTTAGCTTCGAATGTCAATCGAATCCTCTGTACTGTCCTGATTTGATAGTTATTTTTTGCTGCGTACGTAAGATACAGGATAGGATGAAATACAAGAAATAAGGTCTGACAGTCAACTTGGAAAAAGCTTTGAAGACATTTCTTTCGAATAACACACAATCCTTTTGAAACAAGTCTTGTTAAGGGAATGTCAAAGCCCACACGCGATTACGTGCTCTTGAACATTTTTAAGTATATTTTAATACTCTTTTCGAATTCTCCATTATCAAATACTACAAATCAAATGCATAAAAGAAAACAAAAACCTAATTATCATCTTTTTCGATCCTTTATTGACAACCAAATCTTCGTTTTATACAAACAGAACCTTTTTTCATTTTCCAGCCTAATATTTCAAACCTCAAACTGTGCCCAAACGACGTGTACACCGAAAACAATGCACATCGTCCGCATACGATCACGCTTCCGTTCACCTCAACTATACCCACATTGCACGTGTGAACACGCGTTTTTTACGCCTCGAGTCCTCCGCTACGCTCGATAAAAGATACATACCAGGGGATCCCGACTAGTCGAATCGAATCTCCGTGGGTGTCTCGTTGTTTCGCGAAAGTTTCATTTTGGTAAACGACATCGACCATGTGCGAATGGTTTATCGAGACGAGATGACTTTGCAGTGTGCAATGTCTAATCGAATAGTTTTTGTTACGCGCACGCGCGCCTATTGTTTCGCGGTTCTCGTGTTTCACACGTATTTTTCTTTTGCGCGAAACTATATTAATAAAGAGAACGATTGATTTACCCGCTTTCTTTAGTCAAGTTGGTTGAGAGAGAAATTGATTTTAATCGAGTAACGAAGTTCAAAACGATGATCAATGGTCTGATTTGATAGGTTTGCATTGTATGTGGTGCTGGGTATGGCATTTTTTAATATATATGGATGGTTTAGTAATTAATTGAACAATGATTTCAATCGTTGTTTATTATGTTCATGTTACCTTGAACTATTAAAAAATTCAATAAATCCATAATATCCAAAGATTTATGAATTTAATTGATCAGAAGAAGTTGAACTTTTGCAAAGACATAAAAGAAGTAAATTTTGTTGATTTACTATGCATCTATTTGTACTAATTAGTATGTTCCGTTATTTATTATACAGACGTGCTGAATATGCTAAAAGGGAAGTTTAATGTGATTTATGTGATGCTGAGTAATATGTATTCATAACAGTACAAAGTCATATTGAGTAAAATTATTAAGGAAGAAAAATAGAATACGTAAAGTCACGAAATAGACATGTATATTAACGAGATTTCAAATGGTCGATCGGGTTATGCTGTATTACAGTACTGTTATTATTATTACCGAAAAAATTTGTTTGATTCTGCTTTATATTGATTTGTATGTTGCGTTTATTTGATTTCATACATTATGATTTACGCGAAGATTAATGTATATGACGTACCTCATGAATTTGTATTAGATGTTCAACAAATGTGTAATAAATAATTTTAGCTACGTCTAAAATTAATAAGCTATTTATTAGTAGAAATTAACATTACCATTATTTTACATTCTATTATTACAACGAAGTTAAACTATAATTTATTGCGTTTATGAAATTATAGTTATTTCATACATTCAAGCATCGCTATGATGTACAACAAGTAACAATATAAGTCATAAAAATACCAGAAAAAATATCTATATTTTTAACACAAGAATATACTTCTCCCAAATAACGATGAAAATTTATTTTCACGAGAAAATAAATTTCTCCACTAAGCGTTAAAATAAGAACTTTTTCATCTCGCCCAATCGATACGGAACAAATGACAAAGAAAACCTTCACCTTTTGCCTACGACTGCACCTTTTAATTCCTCTCCATTTCGAGCCAAGTGAAAAATCTTAATTCAACTGCGTCTCGCCAAATATACCTTCTCTCACCTCCATATGAAAAAGCAACTATTTCCCAAAACCATTCTTAATCCCCTTACAACAATTTTCCACGCATATCCAAATTCTCCCTTCTATATATTTATTCAATCCCATCAGCCAGTCTATTCCAATCCACTCGGTATACCACCAAAATCTTCCTCCAAAGATATACCCATCATCCCCGAAAAAATCGAATATAACCCGCGCCCGATAAGACGCGCTCGGGCCGCCACCACCAACGCCGAAAATCACCAGCCGGAAATCCCACGAATAAATCCGTCGCAACGGTTCTCTTCCTTCCTTTCCCCATACACCCGCATATCCGAGATTCCGAAGATTAGGAGCCCTCTCTTCAAGGTAGCTCTCTCTCTCTCTCCTTTCCTCCAGCAGCAGCAGCGGTAGCTTATACTACTACTACTACTACTACTACGCTTACATATAGAGAGTGAGAGAGGAGGGAGGGAGGAGACGGAACGAACGAACGAACGCGGAAGGTGGAAGGTCGCGACGGCGCAGCCGCGCGGCGGGCGAGCGAGCGAGCGAGCGCTAGCGCACACGGGGGGGAGAGATATCACCCGGCGCCGCGACGGAGTACCGGACAGAGCTGGCTCGTCGCTCGCTCCCCGCGTGTGCCCTCCCTCGTCTAATACATACAGATATACTATATATATACATACATATACAAGTATACCCAACTGTTAAATTAAACGGCGATATATTGTATACAGCCAACGCGCAGCATCGCGGAGGAATCGTCGAGTGCAAGCGTGAGAGGAAAAAAATAGAGGAGAGAAAGAGGAGGGTTTGTTTATACGCGCTCCCCCGGGCTCAGAGGGGAGAGAAAGAGAGAGAGAGAGGAGACGCGCCGTGTCTACCTGTTGACCCGACGGGGCTGCTGCGTAGCGCAGTTATAGCAGCAGCAGCAGCAGCAGGCGCAGGACAGAGCAGGTGAGTGCGCGACTATATACCCATCGCCTTATTGTTTCACTATTTATGTGATGTAGAGATGTGCGGGTATTGTAATAAAGTGCCGCGCGTGCTACCGCTCTTTCGAATTTTCCCGCGCGTATATGTAGGTACACGCATCGTCCTCGTCTCACACACACACACGCGAGTTCGTGAGAAATAATTGACGTGCAAGTGCGCGTGGGAGTTTGCGAATGTATATGCGTGTGTAACGCACGTTAGTCACGCGACACGTGTGTATTATGCGTGTGTAATGCTTATAAGGGAATAACGAGGCAGAACGCGTTTTTCGCTAATTAGTTCTAATTCGTTACCGTGAACATTGATAAATATATATGTGTATGTGATATATCCAAGTATAAGTGGTTCAGTAAAGGAGAACGCGGCACGTTTACTATACACGCTATTCTTCTTTTTTATACGTCGACGATAGGCCACCGCGCGCGCGCGCGTTGAGAAAATTAATCCCCCATCGGAATCTGGAACTTGGACGTGTATATATATAATATCGACTTATGTGTGTCTACGACTTTATATATACACGTGTTTATAGCTTTTAGCACTATGCACGTACATCGCGCTTATATGCATCGCCGCGTGCTAATAAAGCTTGATTATTGACAGTTACGGGTATGATTTACAGCCTGCGCACCGCGGACACACGTTTTCGAATATATATATATATGCACGTGCTGCAGCTGTTGTTGTTGTTGTTATTGGTCTGGCGAAATCAAAACTTTTCGCAATTGGCTTGGGAATTTGTGTGTGTGTATATCTACCGACGGTTGTCCATAAAAGGGAAAGTAAAAACTTATTAGTGGGCGACATGATTTATGATCGTAGCGAACGAGAGCGAACGCGCGCCAGGGCAATGGATTTATATCGAAATTTATGTTCTGTTGCCTGTGGGGTGTGTAACTACTTTTAAGCGAAAGTTATTGGTGATATTGGTCTCTCTGTGCGGTGTGTTTTTGCATTGAATGTTTATGTATGAGAGAAAGAGACAGACAGAGAGAGAGAGAGAGAGAGAGAGAGAGAGAGACAATAAAACGCGGTGCAGAGAAAAAAGCTTTAAATAAAATTTAATCAACCTACGCGAGTGCGTATACTTAAAAGGTGAAAAAAAAAATAATAAATGATTTTTTTTCAGCTTTATTTCGGTTACCGAATTTATGATTAATTTAATTTTCTTTTCGATTAGAAATCATTCCGAATTATACGCGTATGCATTTGAATGAACTTATTCCAGTACAAAGCTTTTATTCGCGTTTTATAATTACATTCTATACGTCTAATAAAAACCTATAACAGCTGAAAAAGTCACCGTTATTTCGTAAAATTAAATTCCGATCCTCAATCGCAACACGAGGTGGGCGAAAGAATGTGCAATTGTTTCGCGAGAGAAAATAATAATACGCGCACAGCTTCTTTTCTCCTTTGCTAACCCCAAAGAATCCCAGTTATTTAATCAATTCCATTTTCTCAATAATTCGCCGCTAAGTATACATATCCATCCTCGATAACGAATCGCTATGTACTAACACAACTGTATGCATGCATCAACTACTTCCCTTGCCCCCGATTGAAAGCCAAAAATAGTCCCAGCGTTCGCGTAAAACTCGTCGACATGCGTACACGTGGGAGTATATACGCAAACATTATACGTAAGTATACTATTGCCCCGTGTAATTACTAAACCTCACGACGACGCGACTGCAACGAATTAAGTATACGCGAGTGCGCGCGTGGTTGTATACGACAAATGTCTCGCACAAGCAGACAACTCGTCAGAATCGATGGGAAAATGTATATATAGGAAACGCGCTCGAGTTGGTACTACGAAAGCAACGAATAAAATTCTAATGCCGGAGGGTAACGAGAAGTGTCGCGCACGCCGCATATTTTTACCTGTGACTTTTCTCTTTCCCTCCTTTTCTTCTTATCATTTACATCTTTTACGCGTATACGCGGGTATATATAGTATGCGCAAAAGGCAAGAGAGGAGACGACGTCTGCCGTCGCAGGCGTATACAGTCTTAAGCATACACATTTCCCGTGCGGTTAACCCCCGGGGGCGCAAACAAAACGTAATCCGGCCGACGAACGCGCGCGCGAGCGATGCCTATATATATATATATGTATACGCAAAGTCGCGCCCGCTTTTTGGTATATATATAATACACCTACAACGTTTGCTCGACGTCTCGTCGCTGGCTTATACATATAGCCAGAAAATATTGATAAGGGGAGTTTTTAATGCGTCGCTCGTTAATTTCGTCGCTAATGATATAGTCCCTTTTTTTTCTATGTCAACAATGTAAATGGTAATTTAATATGTAGGACGAAGGTTTTTTTATAAGAGCACTCGAATAACAAATTATAAATTATATGTCGATTTGAAATAATAATTGGATACATTTACATATATATCTCGTGGCTGCATTAACATACTCTTCATTTCTTCGCGATATACTAAGAATAGTCTCTTTTTCTGCCAATAATTTTTCACTCACTCGTGCAAGAAAAGACTTTTACATTTCGAAATCCAATTACAACGTAAGCCACTGAAAAATAAAAACGTACTTTCCTGACTTTTCTTACCAGGGATAAATTACATAAAAAAAGCCAGATGTACCGCGCTGAGGCTCTCAAAATTCACCCGCTTATACAGTCCACCTATGTCTCGAGAAAAATGAAGAAAAAGTAATAAAATCGAGAGAGAAGAGAGACAGAGAGTGAGAAAAAGAGAACGCAATAAAACCTTGGCACTAGTCAGTCGCGCGTTCGAAACGTCAGCTCGCGTTTCTCGCGATTCTACTTGATTTTCCGATCCCTCTCTCTCTCTCTCCCTTTCACCCACACACTAACCCCTTTCTGACGCTCTCACTCTCTCTCTCTCTCTCTCTTTTCACCTTCCAATTTCCCCTAGAAAATGAAGAACGACAGAATAATAAAACCGAAGGGCCTTTATGAAATTCTATTAGACTGCTTGCACCGTGCGATTTCACGCTATTTTCAGGATGAGTGATTCCAGTGAGTAAACAGTGCTATTCTCCACACCTATACACACGTTTATATACGCATATATCCACATATATATATATACACATTGAACTACTACCATATACTGAAAGCTACGCAGCGATGCACTCGCGAGTGTAATAACGCGGCATAGGAGCGAGATGCGTATATATTATACGCACTCGCGTGCAAAAAGCCTCGCTCGCGCATCAGAGTGTTTCGCGCATATATGTATATAATGACACATGGCATTGTGCGCAGAGTCAACAGATGATTCGCGTTATTTTTTCCACGTGTATATATCTGCGTTATGTCAAGGCCACCAAGGATACGCATTATTTTCGCGCGCGACTGCGCATACTTTTTTTTCCCTTCTCTCTTCTTGCAATAAACCTCGGGCCACCGCGCGTCATTCGATTGCGGTGCTTTTTCATTATTGAAAGAGGGAGGTAGGGAAAGAAGAGAGATTATACTCGAAAACGGATCGAATTCTGTTTCCCTTCGTATGCGTCTAAGAGAATGGCGGATGATATATGTATGTATATATGGGTATAATGCGGGTACTCGAGAACGCGAGAATGCGAAAAATGTATAGGAGGCGCGATGACCCTATATATAGCGATGAAAAATGTCGAGTCATGTAAATTGTTGTAAGCGATGCTCGAACAGGACAAAGGGCTTTCGAATGGGGATTTCAGTTGGGGAATTTGTTTTTTTGAGCGACAGTTTCGAAAAAACGAGGTATTTGCTGTTCACTTTAACAAGTACGTGTGTATGTGTGTGAGCTGATGGAATTGTAAAGTGAAAAATATCGAAGTTTACTTTTGAAAAATTTTTTTAAAATCTTAATACCCTTGTAAAAACGTTTATTATATTTTTTCCTATAAATTCTTAACTGTACTGAGAAAACGTTAACATTATAATACAAAGTTAAATTTTCTTATTGAAAGCTTACAGTGCTCCTGCAACTAAAGTAATTATATAAAAGTATAATTAAATTGTTGCAATTCCAAAATAACAATCTTTTGAATAAAAGATTTCGATATATTTCTAATCGGTTTTTCACAGTTTTCTCTAGTTTCCTTATCGACAATACTAATTTAGTGCAGCCAAACTTTCGGTATCTTGAAAGGCCTATTCATTCTTGCTCACAATAGGCTCCTGATTGTAACTTTGTTGTAATATATAGCTTCGCATGAAACTTACAGCCCTTAAGGCATGACTCCTACGTTATCAACATTTTCAGACAAAAATAAACTTTTTGAATATTTTAATTGAAAATATGCGTTTGTATATAAATAATCATTTCAAAGGACACATTACTCGTAAGTAAAATAGTTTGAGCAGATCTAAAACTTAAATGAGTTTAACCTATGATAATTCATTGTCAACATTTTAAAAAACATGGAAAATTCTGACCACATCTGTCAGTTAACGTCGTGTGTGATGCATAAAATGAACAGTCTTTGGCTTACACTGCGGGATATTTGTATCTATACCGCATAATGTTTACAAAATATAATGCTAACTGCTTTGTATGCACATAGATCAATGCAGATTCCGAGCATGGAATTTATTTTCACGTTTTTTGGAATATCAACAAGTATATTCGTTTACCATTTCGCGTCCTTGTATGAACAGCTTGAAATAACTGGCGCAATTGCTTTAATACTTTCAAATGTTGTGTTTCATAGCGGCGAAAGACATATTTTGTTTAACATCGAAATCGACTCATACATATTGCACTATTACGAAGCTATACCGAAAAATATACTGCATATTTCACTGCGTTAAGCCATTCATCTGTAAATATATTTTATGTTCAAATAAATCATTTTGACAGTACCGAAAACTTTTTGATTTTTTGTGGCGATATTTATCACTTATCTATTTTCTAAATCTGTTTTGAATGATATATGTTATAATTATAAACTATAATATGAAGAAATTCAAATGTCTTAAAATAACATGGATTAATTTAATGAGATAGTGAACGTTATAAATAGAATTTAATAATATAAAATTAAATATCGTGCAAAAGAGGACTATTGTTGTACCATAATAAGACAAAGCCATATTAAAATGATAACTAATTCAAAAAGTTCGATATCGATAATTATTGTTTAAAATTCGATACTAGATTATAATACTAATGTTACACGAATATATTATATTATTATTATGTTTTCATTATACAATTAAATAAAGTTATAATATGGTACATCAAATGAAACAAGATTATTTGAGTTTCTTATTTATTAAATTAAAATGATATATGAAATTGCGTTAACATTGAGCCTTTATAGAACTTTGTAATTAATATTACCATTTCAATGACTTCGCAATTGATGCTGTTATTTCCAAGAATTTCCCAAAATGTATTAATGTTGATATAACTTGCTTTAAAACGTGTAGTATTCTATTCATTTCCACTTTTCCATACTTATTTCTAAAACCAAATCACATAATTTAATTAATTAATAAAATATTATCCAGCAATTGTTTCTCGAATAGATATTTCTATCATAAAAAATTTAATTAAATAGTCTGACAAATAATTTAAATAATTGGTTTACTTAAAACGTTTCCCACACAGTATTTCCAACTTCTAGCAAATTGCTTTTACTAGAAACACTGATGGTCAAAAATCTAGTTTTTTTTTTTTTTTTTTTTTTTTACTAAAGTATAGCAGTCTCGGTAATAACGGTTAAGAGCTAACCGCAGAACCCATGATTAGTCTTCCAAGAATCTTGTACCACCGATTGCTGTTTATTGTGAAAAAAGTGAAAAAAGAAAATTGTTTCTTGGAGATGTTGGGAGCTGTAATTCAGTTGGGTCGATAACTTAATGAAGATATTCGCAAGGATACATTAAAAAAAATTTAACAAGAATTCTGACAATATAATATTATAGAGATTGTAATAATAAACAATCTTGACTTTTGAAATTAATTATGCAACTATTAAATACGATTAGTAAAATAACATTACCAATATATTTGTAGGTATAAAGTGGAGTAACTTAGTTGTGGTCAGACAAGAATCCATAATTAAATTCCACAAGTTTCCTTGTCAATTTACATGAACATTTTTTCCAAAACTTTTTCCTTTATCGGGAAAATGAAGTTATTTCACCTTTGTGAAAGTGCATTTACACAATTTAACATAACATCAAGGCTTTTTTTACTTTTATGGTTAATATTATTCAAACTATATAAAAGTACTCCGAACAAATAAATTGTGCTGGCTTAATTGTACATTAAGTTTCGTTCCGCATTTTTATAAAATTAAAATTCTGTTTTACCGCAGGCGCTTTATTTTTCTTAATGCAAGCTTATACAGGCCAGCCTCGTCAACCCGACTTCCTTTCCTTGTTTACGCGCACTTAATTGTTGAACGAAGCAAACGCCCCGCGCCGTCACTTTGCCGCTGCCACTCAAGACTTTAACTCTCTCTGTCTCTCTCTCTCTCTCTCTCTCTCTCTTCCCCTTACATTTTTTCACGCGAGTACACTGGGCCTTTGGCTGCTTCAGAATAGCGAAAGAAGACACGCGAAAAAAAAACCTTCAAGAGCTGAAAGAAGACGCTGCTGCCGTCGTGCCTGCGCAAAACTCTTGAGGAATACATACGCACGCGAGTTGCGAAAAAGAGAGTGCACTTGCACGTGGCACGTACGGGACGCTTAATTATTCCGAAGATAAATCGTGGCTTACGCAACGACGATGGTCTAAAAAAAAAGGAAACGACGATGGAGGTGGAATGTTTGCCAGGTAATTGTCCGATTTTATCGAGAACGGACGACTGACACAGTTTGTTGCTTGAATAAATAAAGTCAATTCAGTCGGCGTGATATACGCTGCCATTATGAAAAAGCGAAATTTACTCTGCAAAGACTGGCGAACGCTACTGTGAGCTGTACTCGCGATCACTATAAGAGTTTATCGTGCGAGCGTTGCTAGTGCGTATATCTAAAGTGGATTTTCTTACGCGAGGGTTAAAGTAAGCTCGTACGTTACGAAACAAGTAAAACAATCCATTTGATAGTGCAATCTATTCAATTTTGCTGTAGGATATTGTTTAAATGTAGTATATTAGTCATATTTCGTGAATTAATTTCACAATTCATTATTGAAACAGTATTGTTTATATAATGTTTATCTTTCAAGTTTTATTTTTATTATTCGTAAAACCTTTCAAACGTGTGCTAAATTTAGATTTGTAAATATATAATGCAGATAAGCATCAAATAAAATACACATGAATTTTAAGTAGCCGTAAAAAATATACGAACACTAAAAATAAACTACTTTTAAGATTATCATTAAATTTAAATCTTTTATAATCGATGATCTTCGTATAAAACTATATCTTTGAATAATAACAAAAATCAATAGGCAAGTGACGAACCACTAATCACCCAAAAATAAATAATAATCAAAAGAACAGTGTACTCACAGTGACCACCTTTCATCGTCACCTTTATTGTGCATTTAAACTTCTACCAAATGTGATGCAAAACATCTCATGTAATTTATTCCCGACGCTGAACGTAAAGCACGCAATCACAGAAACACGTGCTCGTAGGATCGGTCGCGTGGGGGCTCATGCAACTCTCATGATACCCACTTAATTAATGTCGTGGATACGTGTAAAAGACTTTCGGCACATTTTGTTTTTCACGCTCGTCAAGAGCTCGAACGCGCACGCAAGTCATTAACTATACGGTTGTATATTATTTATGTGAGTTGGTTAGTGTCAATTTTTTAATATTTCTGACCTTAATTTTTGTCTTATGAAAAGGGAAAACATTCTTTATCAGGTTAATGTAATAATGAGGATTTGAAATGCATTATTTATGAAACGCTTAATCAAATTTATTTAGTTAGGAAAATTTTAATGAGTATACGCGATAAAAGTGTGCATTAAAAAAGATTAATACAATGTTAATTCGTATATATTTCCATTATATCTTTTTATGTGTCGTAAAATCACAATTTTTCAATTGGACGTTCTTTGCGCTCCAATCAATATTGTGGTTTTTATTTTCATATCCTTCATTATAAAGAGAAAACATTCAACATCTCTCATTCGTTAATTATAACTATATTGATTGTATTCGACGCACACGAGCATAAAAGAACCATTAATTATTGGTCTATGAAAATACTATATTATATTTTATTATACGAAATATACTGATAATGAATAATGAATCTCATTATTCTGAATAATATAATCCTTATAACAACACAATAACAATGCGCGTACGAATGAATAAAACATTTCATCAAATTAGAGTGAATCAAAAATCAGATTGATTGGCTGATAAAACATGCGGTTTTGGATAACACAGTCGATTTTATCAAACACGAGGCATTGTATTTGTACCCCACTACGCAAAGTCAATTGCATTTGGAAACACGATGACACGCACAAAAGAAACAGTCGTCCTAAAAATAAGTAACGCGGTATTTATTATTTCACGACCGGCACTAAAAAACAATCCAAGCATGAAATAAAAAAGAAAAATGAAACAAAAGAATGAGAAAGATGAAGGGCGACGTGAGAAAAAAAGAAAGAAAAAACAATGGAAGAGTCTGAACTTTGGATCATAATGACCATGAACTTTATACGTAGACGTTAGATTACATGTGTTACACATATACCTATATGCACAACTTTATTGAAAATCTAGACTTTATTTTCATTTTTTTCATGCGTACACAATACTATGGTTATTATGCAGCGTGCTATTCTTTGTATTTCCAAGCTATCATTATTATAAACTATGTCAAAGTTAATAACAATCACTTTCCGCTTGTAATTAAAAGCACATGGAGTAATTTCCTAAATATATACATTATCTTTAGAAAAGTAGGTAGAAAAATTGATACCTCGATAATGCTATAGAATTAAAATTCTTCTATTACAATATCATCTCTATATGATTTAACCATGTGGTATAAATAAAACGATCTAGGGCGCACTGAAAAAGAAAATTAGATTTTCCAGAAAATTTTCACTCCAATACACATTTATACACAAGATTTAAAAATACTATCACATAAATTGCCAGCGTTTCTCTCTAAAAAAAAAAATCATTCTAAACCTCTATTCGCTAAAATCGACAGTCATATATAAATAATAACATGCTTTCGGAAACTAGACCACTTCTACTCATGTGAATCGTAATGAAAATGCAAATTTTAAAGGCGCAGCCGTAACGCGTCGTAAAGCCATATTACCAACCGTATTATAATATAGCGATGACTCCGCGGATACATCCATTCCATTCACGTGTTGGTGTGTCTATGTGTGAATATACATACACTTATACTTATGCACTCCACTCACGCGTTTCACATCTCTCCAGCGTGTTATAATTTCTACCCGGCTTTCTCTTCAACGCACCCGTTGAAATTCACGCATCGCGGGCCTATATATAACACACATACGGCCAGTACCGATAAAAGCCTACCAAAATAGATAAAAGGCCCGCTCCCTCGGCTTTTATACATACACACGCACGCGCTGTTGGCGATAGCCGTTTCCGGACCGATAAAACGCGCAGCCTAGTTTTTTTTCGCTCTCTCTCTCTCTCACTCTTTCTGTATACCTTTCCTTTCGCGCTTTACGAACGGTGCGTTTCCGAACTCTCTCGTGGTGCGTTTCACGCTTATTCAAAAGAGAGAAGGGGAATTGAGCGTGTATGTATAGGACAAGGTAGTGGTGTTATCGGAAGGACGGACGACGACGACGACGCCCGTAGCTACTGTAAAGTTTCGCGCTGTAACCGTTGTTGACGGCGCGGACTCGTTACAGAACTGTATAACGTTTCGACGACGAAGGAGATTGAAAAATTTTTCTCGTTGTTCTGTGGACTTTGTTGCGAATCTTCGGCTTGAGCAATAAAGCAAGTGAGACGCGTAGTTTGGATGCAACATCGAGAGGAGTAAGTGCAGAGGTAATAAGCAAGTTTTTATTTCGAAGAAAAGTATATGTAACGAGATTGAATTGAATCGTATTCGTTAGAGGAAAGTTTATTTTGCAATGATAGTGTGTGTGTGTATTTCACTGCGAACTCGTCGAAAAGTGCAATAAACTTGGTTTACTATGTACAGGGAATCATATTAAAAGTTATTGTTTGAATATATTAATTTTGAGAAAAAGCGCGTGTATCATCGGTGCTATCCGCAATGGAAATAATGCGACGATAGAGTTTATAATTTATCGTTCTACTTAAATTCTTTTACTATTAAATAATATTATTTACTTTCGTTAATTTATGCTTGCATTCCTAGCGATGTTTAATTTTGAACAAAAATAGCGCAATTTGTTCGATTCTGTATATACACATTATTTTATAAATTCATAATGAAGCGGCTGATATATAAAATGGCAAATATCAAATTACGAGAATGTCCCGTATATGTATAAAGCGTGACGACGTGTCAATACCTAGTTTGATGTCATTTATGCTTTATTGCGAATTTAAATTAAACAATAAATGGTAAACATATCGT
>JAWWEQ010010407.1:0-42757 GCA_035583055.1 Torymus tubicola | reverse complement strand
TTGTCTGCTCTCACATATATATATATATATATATATATATATATATATATATATATATATATACCGCACGCAATACTCTCCACAACCAGCACGGCACGCGCGTATACCCGAGCCAAGCTTATCGATTGGCTCTCGGTCGTTATTGACGCGCGCCTGAGATTATTATCAAGGCGGTCGAACGATCACCGTGTATGTGCAAGTATTTCGACTTCCGAAACTCGTGCGGCTTTCACGGGTTATATGTAGGTTTTTTTCCACCGCACGCGTCTTTTTGTTTGTTTTGCCGTACGGTGTATTTGAGTCTGCAAAGATCAACATACAAGGGGACGGGTTTATGATGGAGAAAAGGGAAGAAACGTGGTCCAGAAATATCCGTGGGAGAGGAAAAATGCCGCAATCAAAAGCCACTGTTTATTTGCTTGGCCCTGTCGCGCGTAGGTTTAAAACGCGATTTATAAGATTTCGTAGAAACGAAATCAATTTAATTGTGAACACATTCTAGAAACTTGTGAATCATACAGAACAACCGTTGCGAGATACTTTCTAACTCGATTCGAACAAATTTTTATATTAAACTCGTCGCGTATCTTATCGGGCGACAACAATTAACCATCGGAGCGCCGCTATAATATCAATTTCCCACCAGATATTCTCAAGGTCGGGTTTTATTCGATTCGTATGCTGCGCTGCTCGATATCCATCTCGCTCGCTCGCTGCCACATTACGCGCGTGCCTTAATCGCGCGAGAAAAAGTCCCGAGTGATTTATAAATTGTTGTCCGGCGTCGTCGTAAACGCCGTGTGATTTACGCCGACAGAAAGGTGATTATAAAAGAAGGAAAAAGAATGGCGAGAGAGAGAGAGAGACGAGCGGTGTTCGCGTGCCCTTGGCCCTGGCACGAATTTTAATTGGATGCGTATAAATCTCGATAATTTAATTTAAAAGAAGCTTAAGTACTCCTCGTAATTTATATTTGGAGATTACCGAGGGCCCGCGCGAAAATTACCTTCTCTTTCGAGCGCGGAGTTTGTAAGTTAACGAGAAAGAGAGAAAAAGAGAGAGAATGGAAGTTGCGAGAGAGATGGGTCGATGTTCCAAAATGTGTAATGCGCTCGAGTCTTTTCCAGCACCACAAAGCGCCGAAATGATCGTACGAAGTATTAGTATCAGGAGGGTAGACGGGAAAGTGCTTTATACTTTATGAAGGAAAAAAGTGTATATTAGAAATTCCAGTGCTAATATCATAGAATTCGACGAACATCATTTTGTAAAGATTACAAGCCTAAGTGCTTTTCATATCTTTATCATCTTTGCTTTAATTTTCCTCTATAAAGTTTTGTTCTCGATTTGTTTTTATCATCAACACTAATTATAACATCAGTCTTGCATTAATTTACGCAACCCGACGACAGCCAATTAATTTCCAAAAATACTGCACAAAAATCGACCAATATACTGCACACAATTTCTCAACCAAAACGAGATAGAAAGGAAAAAAAAAGCTCTAGGCAGGATCGCGGCTGAGGCCATAAAGAAGCGCTCATACGCTCGTCGCACTCGCGCGTGACGCGGGACGATGAGAGCCACGGACCATCAAGTGTGCCGCTGGATTTAGAGGCGAGAGAGAGAGATCCCTCGAGCGCTACTCATGCGAGCCGCCACCTACTTTGCGACTACGGGGCGGGTTGAGCGAGGCGAGAGCGGGTTATTAAATTTTTAATGTGTCGAACTTGCAGCAGCAAGCGCGCGATTCAGCCCCTTTTCTGTCCAGGGTGTGGTGTGCGATGGGCGGAGGTGCGGCCGCACGATATACGCGCTTGAAACGAGCGCGCGGCAAAGCGAGAGAAAAGAGAAAAGAGGGATAAGAGGGTTGTGTGTGCGCTGAAGCTGGATGTGCGGATAGGGGCAGGGGGTGAAGCAGAGAGGTATATGACCGCGAGAGTTTTCGAAAAGTTTTGCGAGGGGAAAATGACTTTTCGTTCGAGATGTTTCATATTGTGTTTTGTGTTGAAGGCAATGGACTTTTGATTGTTTTTACTTTGGCGTATATTATTTTTGTAAGCTAAGATTCGTTGCGCAATTGTCGAATCGTTTTGTGAATAGCGTCGCTAAAATGCTATATCGGTAGCCGATTAGAACGTTTAAATTTAATCGGGCGTCTGTGTCAAACGAAGCTCGTTATCGGGTATAGGTGATCTATAATTTATATACCCATGTCGTCGCGATAGCACAAGGTTAAAAGATGTCTCGGATAAAGGCCGACAATATATACATTGAATGGATCGAGAATAATAATTGTATTACGAGATAACTGCCGATAAGGAGAAAGAGAACGAGCAAAATGTTTTTTTTCTTCGAGCCACGCGCGCACTGTCGATACATCAAAAAGCTTATAAAGCACAGAGATAATACGACATCATGGTGATCGTCTTAATCCTCAATCCGTATTAAGCGGTCTCCTATATATAGACGCACAGATACACGCTTCAAAGGTAAATTTTGAGCGTTAAAACGCTATCCACCTAGATATCAACAAAAGCTCGTTACACGGGAGTAAGAAAACAAGTCCGACGTATACAAGTGAAGGGAAGTCGTCGACCCTCTTTCTCTCTCTCTCTCTCTCTCTTTTCACCCTCTTTCCAACTATACACAGAGAAAGAGAGAGAGAGAGAGAGAAAGAGAGAAAGAGAGAAAGAGAGAAAGAGAGAGAGAGAGAAAAAGAAAGAGAGAGAGAGAGAAAAAGAAAGAGAGAGAGAGAGTACGCTTACACGCCGACCGAGAAAAGGGAGCATTTTCGCGCTTTGATGGCACATCAAAGAGAAAAATGGACGGCGAGCAAGAGAAATGGTTGTTCCGACCAGGGGGTACTGGGGCTCCGCACATATATACACAGACATACAGAGAGAACGAGAACGCGCGCGAAAGAGAGAGAGAGAGAGAGAGAGAGAGAGGCAACCGCTCGACTGGCTGCGCGTTGTCCGCCGTGATAAATTTATGAATCGCCCCCAATTACAATGAGGCGAGAGCCGCAGTAGCAGCAGCCACTTTCCCTCGCACCAAATCGAATAACGCTCTCTTTCTCTCTCGTCGTCTCGCGCGGAAACGAGCGAGCGACATAATCGCTCTGATAAACAGCCAGGGCGCGCGCGAGCGGTTATTGCCTTGCGATTATGTCGCTTTTTCTTCCGCTATTATAGCTGTATGTATATATATAATATAAAGTCGAAGAAGGGGACCACGCGCGGTTTAAACTTTTATCAACTGCGCCGCGCATTATACGCGTGCGGGGCTGCTTGGTGTCGCTTGCCTGTCCGCGCGGGCGCGCGCGCGTAGTATTGATTTTCCACTTTGTTACGTGTGTCAAGAGGATTAAAAAAGCGTACGGGCGAGTGAGCGAGCGAACGAGGGATGATCGAGTTGTGATTTATTTCGAAACTCGCCGCGTTTAATAACTGATAACGCCGATATTAATCATCAAATAAAAATCATCTCGCCCGTTATTAGAGCCGTCGCCGACGATGACGGGCCACGTCCATTCCGTAGCACAAGCGGCGATTAATCGCTGAATGTAAATAGCCGCACATTATCAATCTTCGGAAATAATCGACGTTTTATTAATTAACGTTTCCATTTTTATTTCTCTCTCGTTCTCTCTTTTATATTGTCGAGATTCAAGTATGACTCGAGTATCTTTTTGTTTCTTCCTTCTTTCATTCAAGGAATCGCGCCGATTTTTTTTCCAGCTTAATTGTATATTGAGCAATTAAAAAAGATAGAAAATTTATGACGCAAAACGTGTCCTATTCCACGCGCTTCCGCATTTTTCGCGCCTTTTACGCCCCGAAACTCAAATGCGTATCTGCGTGACTAATGCAATCGCGTCGGTAGAGAAAGAGAGAGAGAGAGAAATCGCGCAACTCACGCGACGACGCGTAAGGAAAAAATACGCATTCGCACCACGCGCGCTATCGGAAGCAATCACACAAGCGATAATAACCTCGGTCTCGATCGGCATCTATCTATCTGCCACACGTATACGTACATACAGATATACTCGTAAATATAACACCAACTCAGCGACTTTCATGATCCTTTGGCTCGACGCCGTATCACTCGAGTTCTTTCTGACCCTTAATAATACCAAAGGAGAGTGAGGGAGAGAGAAACTCGTGGTGACACAATGCGCCAACAATGTCAGTATATAAGTTGCGCTCGCTCTCCCGTCACTCGACACCAAGTCAAGTGCCCAATAACGAGAATGCCGGCTCATCATTGGGCGAATCCGTTGCAGCGGCAGCAGCAGCGTAAGTCAATACAATGGCCGACGACGCGCGATAAGCCGTCGTCGTCTCTCTCTCGGTAGCGTCTTCTATATCTGCGACGACGATGCCTATACTCCTTATCCTGCACATTTATCGTCGTCGTTGTCTCGATGCAGAGCGAGCGAGGCTTTTCGTCTTTTTTTAGAGAGCCTCGGGTGGCTCCCGAGTGGATAATTATAAACCGCAAACAGGTAATTACGTCATGTCGCGTGGGTATCGTGTTTACACGGGCCGAGCGGGTGATCTTGCGATGCTGATGCGGCTGTATCGAGTTATATCATTCTCTCAGCGCGATTATTGATCTATCGATACAATGTTTATTGTAAGCGAAGAATACATTGATACGTTGTTGTGTCAATATGGTGTACAGTATAATTGAATGAAATCAATTATTTTATTTTTATTAATCAATCATATATGTATTTTTGAAATTGTATACACTTTGACATTCGAACGACAATATGAAACTACAATCGTAGAGCTACCCGTTCTAATACCATACCTGGCGTGACGTTGGTCTTAGCGTCCATTGCACATTTCTGACTTGCGAAATATTTTCTAGTTTCTAGTAAAATTTCTCTCTCGAATCTCTCTACTTACTTTACAGACCGCCAGGCGGCGTCGAATTAAAAACTATACCTGCAAGTGGCCAAACGACCTTTCGGTTCGTATATATACCGGTGCGCATAGAGTGGATACATGCAGAAACAGCGAGAGTAGTGCGTCCTTCACGAGACGCGCACGCATAAATTATGATGATGAATCGCGTAGGGGTCCTGAAATCAACCGTACATGTGGGTTGACTGCTGCGGCGTGTCTGCGGTGAATTGTCTGAGACGAGTCACCGAGCCGTCGTAGTTGGATCAAACGCTAATCTGAATAATTAAAACTTTTGCAACAATTAACAATAATTATTTTCTTACATAAACAATCAATTATATATATCTCGTTTTATTTACTTCCTCTCGGTATTAAAACTTACGTTTTGATCTTAAAATTAACTCGAACGCTCGTCTCTCGTGCGGGCGAGCGTCACAACTAAAACTTATTTTCGACCTGCAATTAATCTAAACCCTCGAATGAAAGTCTTTTTATCATCCAACGACACGACACTTCCGCTCCGAATCGTCGTCTCTCTTACTCTTCTCTCTTTGGCCCTAGCGCGACTTTTCGCTCCGGCCGACAAACTTCGTCGAAAGAGCGTCGTTGTGCTTCAAAAGCGCGCGCAAAATCCAACGACGACGACGACGACGCGCCTCTCTCTCGCGTTAATTTTCAACTTTAATTTAATTAAATCCCGGCAGCGTAGTGGCGGCAGCGCGCGTCACTGGTCGCGGTGTAGCTTCAACTTTTCAAGATTTATAGCGTTGCGCGAGCGCTTCGATATTAGCGGCTTTATTGAAAAGCGACGGGCACACGCGAGCGGTTTGGCAGGCCGAAAACGGCCGAATCGATAACTCGACTTTTGGCTTTCCCTCATGGGTAGTATACTGTATATAGTGTATGTGTGCTGCTGCTGCTGCTGCTGCTACTGCCGGATTTTTTTCATTGGACCGCGTGTACTTTAGCGGAATAACGCTCGAGGTGCGACGACGAAAAAGTTTAATGAAATATGGTATATGGACAGCGTACTATAGTCGAAGGCCGTTGGTTGTTTAATTGCGTTTTAGCGATTGTGGATGTACCGTTCTATACCTTTTATTGTACGACTAAATCGGTTTGTATATATGGACGATAGAATAATTGTGATTTTTTGTCGTATCCGCACATAAATGGCAGTACGCTTATTAGCCAGAGCACGCGTATCAATTACACTCTGGAGTAAAAAGTATACCGCGTCATCAAAGTCGAGTCCTTGCATACACATGCATATAGCCATATAGACAATCCGTACGTCTGATATCCATATATACACACATACATATATATATATATATATATATAAAATATATAGCCGTAGCCACCGCGCTTACTTGCCAATTTTCCGCAAAGCCGCATCCGATCCGACATCGCCTCGCACATGCGCGTGTGTATAAACACATCGGAAGCAATTTAATTGACGTCTTCTAGACTCTCGCTAGTTTATACCCGAGCATACGCGCACGTCACATTCGTATAAACAGCTCCGACGAAAAAATTGCGAGCGCTCTATTTCGAGAGACACGCGAAAAAGGAACACGCGTATAGTACGCGAGCCGCTAGTCCGGCTGATTTATTGTCGATCGGTAAAGTCGTTCATGCGTTCTCTCTTTCTCTCTATACGAATAATAACTCGACAGCGTATGTACAGTATAAAAGACGCTACATATACACGCACAGGAGCGTCAGGGTCGAGATGTAGCAGAGAGTCGCGCGATGAAAGATTCATTCGCGATCTTCGCGAGCCATATTTGCGCGTTCGCGCGACTGCGACGAAAATGGTACTGCCCGTTTCGGAAAAACTTGTCATCGCTGCCTCTCACGTGTACGTGTATATATACACACGCGTGTGTGTGTCTGCACGTAGGAACGTATATGATCGTTATTACGCGCGTGCGTATGTTCTTTTATCCGCGAGCGTCGTCGTATAGTAGCTTCAGGGTTATCGGATCCTGCGAGCGCGAAATTCCTTCGAGCTTGAAGGCGCGAGCATGGCGCGAGTATGATTCATTATAGGCTGTTATTCTTTGCTATTCGCGTGACGCGTGAGTGTATTTCTCTCTCTCTCGTGTCATCTCGTTTTTACGGGGTCGGAATTTTCTGCGTTTTTGCCATATTTTCTTAAAGTGACGAGAGCTGGCATTGTTTAGCTGCCGATAAATCATTTTAAAATACTTCAATGTACTAAGATTACTTGAATAAATATAAGAGAAATATACATTTTTCGCAATTAGTATAATATGATACACTTTTAGACTTGATATAAAAAAAAGTAATCTTCTACACAAATGACATTATTTCACTTGCAATACTTGCAAACAAAAATTTCACTATCATTACACATTGTATACCCTCATTTTACGCTGTTACACGAACTCTCGTAAATTTCTCGGTGCCCCATCCTCAATCAATCACCACACTTTACACCGCCATCCGAGCCACCATAAAAACCAAAAGCTGCGCAATAGACTTCGAGGAAGGGATTCCACCATCGCGTACACACATACGTGTGTACAAAAAGTCGCGCGCTCTTTCTCTCTCTCTCTCTCTCTCTCTCTCTTCATTCTCCGTGCTCTTGTGTACACATATATCTATATATACTAGCTAACTATAAAGTCATAAAATCCCTAGTTAGCGTCGCCGTAGCGTCTGCGCAACAACGTCGTCAGTGTTCTCCGCTATACGATCGTCACTTGACCCTGGACGGAGACGACGTTCCTCACCTCGCGCTTCTCAAAACTCACCGCAGCGTGCGGTCTGCGGAGAGGAAGAAGGCCGCCGTCGATGATCCTATAATACGCACACACACACACATACTCGTACACATACGTATGTACGTATAGGTTAGCTAGCTCTGGAAATAATGGCGCGCGTGAGAAAAAAATGCCTTTTTCTTCTCTTTTAGGAATCGAATGAGGGGGCCTTCAAGGAAATCAAATCTAAGAAGAAGATTGAACGCTCGCTACGGCCTTGAGAGAGCTGCGCACCGCGAGCTAGCGCGAAAGGAAAATCGTTTCTTTTTTTTTTTTTTCTTAACTCGCGTTCGCGTTGTAGTCAGTGTGTCGTTCGGTGTGTGACGCGAGGACAGGGCAGCAGCAGCAGCAGCAGCAATGCTGTGTACGTGATTCTTACGGTTTTTTTTCTCTTTCTCTCTTTCTGTCTCTGAGGTTACGGGCAGCTTTGTTGTAATTTATTGCTCGTAATAAAGTAAATAGAATGTTTTATTCTTGCGAAATTCATAGTAATTAATTATTTATCGCGCCGTCGTGGCGGCCTGTAGCTGCGGGCTTTGTGTACTTGAGGGCGACAAAAACGGTCGCGAGCGAGGGAAAATTCTTGACGATGCTGCACTTTAATTGTTTCGCGAGTATTCTTTCTTCGAGCGATAAAAATTCTTCAAATGCTTTTCTATAATTCTTCAAAATTCACCTGCACTCTCTCGCGTAGAAAACTAAATTCTCTCCTCGTTAAATCAATATAAAAAACAAATCTCTTTTCTAATTTCCAATACATATATAATAAAATAAAAATTATATACATTCCATATATACTCTCTCTTCGCTTCATTATCCATTCATATATCAGCAAAATGAGCATTGACTCTGGTTTCTCGCGGCCGGCTGGCCCCGCGATAACTCGCTCGCTCGAATATCCAGATTTATTGTAAACAATGCGCGTATGTTCTCTCTCGTTCTCTGCATTAGGCGAGTGCGCGTGCCAGCCCGTTATTATTTCGTTATTAACTGATTACAGCGGCGCGACAGAGGGTAGAAGCGGAGAGGGAGGGGGACAGAATGAATGGCTGTACTTATTGATTGCGAGCGAACGGGCAAAACAAATGTACGCGATTTAATGAAAGTTGGACGCGCGCTCGCGTATATGTATAGAGAATAGAGGTCGCGAGATAAACTCTCCAATGAAAAATATAATGCGCAGAGAATCGTGTTCTTTTGATTTTTTTTTTTAAATTTTTTTATTAACGGAAATCGGATTGGACCGTATTATCGTCGTATTGTGTATATATCGAATGGTTTATAATACGTGTATAGGAAATGAATGTAAACGAAGCAATGGTTTCACTTTACTAATAAAAACGTACAATAAAACTGAAGAGTCATGAAACGACGAGCATATAGCGATGATTTTGCCTATACGTGAGATTTGAACCTGTAATTCTCGACACGATGCGTTTAGCGCTTGCGCTACTCACGACACATATACACACACACCTAACTCCTCGCGCGAACTCCTCGCTCGCGCGCGTGCGGCAACTGATTTACGACGCCGATATTTATCGTTGAAATAATTCACCCGGAGGGGCAGAGTATGCGCGAGAGGTGATAAACTCGACGCTTCTCTTCTGTCTTAAAAAAAAATGCGTTAACAGGAAGGCGGAGGTAATGTTATTCCTTTACGCGGGATCGCGTTTGTTTATCAGAAGAAGAACCTAATTCAATCGAAGAATTATATATTCCAACGATTCTCCTTTACAGAATAATTCAAAAGAGCGGTAAACCATCATAATACATCATGTGCATATATAATTGCAATTATTCCAGAATCGAAAAATTCTAACGTAACATATGCGCGATCACGCCAACTCGCACTTTACCTATTACCTACCACCTACATTTACATCTCTCTTTTCGCCAGATCACTCTCGACTTCCCCCCCCCCCCCCCTTCACTCACTCTTTCTCTCTCAATCAAGAGAAAGAGAGCGACACAGAGCCATATAGTGGCAAAGAAAGGCGCGCGGGCGACTGCTGCTCTGAAAGTGCGGCCAACACAAATGGGCTCGCGGGTTTTGTGGAAAAGCCGGTGATAAAAGTGTCAAACGGAACGTGGAAGCGGACCCGCGTGCGGCACAATGAGCCGCCGATCGTGCGTACACGCGCGAGATTACGCGTTGCATATACAGGCGCGCACGCGCGGGGGAAACAAAGGCGCGCGTGTGACGCACCGAGCTTTCAGCCGTGTATGCATGCACACGCGTACTTTACTTTTGTTTCGTTAGCGCGTTTTTCGCGCCTCCCTTTTTCTCGCCCGTGTGCTACTGAATGACATCGCCCAACGTTTGTGCGTGTATGTGTTTGTTTTTGCAAGCGCAGTTTGCGCGTAATTGTGTACATCGAGTAATTTGAGGTTGCATATGTTGTGTCGTTCTTTCGAGGGCTGCTGCGTGTATGAGGGAGGAGAGTTTTGCGAGATCGTTGTTGTGTCGTTGTTCGAGGTTATATGGCTTTTTCAAGCTTCGCTGAAAGATTAATAACTGTTGGTATATATATATTTATGAAGAGTGACTAACGAGTGTGTGTGTGTGTGTGGGTTTGAAGTTATAATCAACACCTAATCCACAAGCAAAGTATTTTCCAACTCAATTAAGATTTATAATTAAAATGTTGAATATTAATAATAAGGAGTTTAAAAGCATTTGTGGCGAGTATTCACAAGAGCCTCGTTACAGCTATTACCTAATTATCTTGTTAGCAACAATGTATAGATGCAATAGGCCGTAAACACACTCCATTACATCGGCTCGTAATCTTCCAGAATAAATAACCACGGATTTCTTTCAATCAGACGACGCCGTTCTCGCGAAACACACACGAGTGCCGATATAATGATGCAAACTCCTGCATCTCCGTAGCATTATGTAGAAGAAAAAAAAATCTTTTCAGATTGTTTGGCGAAATTTATGGCGCGAGATATCCTCGCAGTACAGCACAGAGTGCGTTATGTGAAAAGCAGGCGCGCGGCTATAAAGCAATTTGTCCGAAGATAATTTTATTACGTAAATATCGCTTATATACGCGAGTGTGCATATATATAGCGTATACGTGAAAAATCTCAATCTTATCCCTCCGAATACTCTCAGCCACATGTATAAATATATACCTTTCTATCGATACATATGTGTGTATATACGCTGCCGACATACCAGTGTGAATCGTTAAATTATAATTTACGCGAGCTTTGTATGCATATATGCATTCGACGCCTTGTCAACCACCGAGCCTCACGACTAATTAGAATATTTTGTCTTGTTTCAGGTGAGTAGCCACGACGTTACAACTACTACCACTATCGTCCCGCTTGTAACAGTCGGACTCCAGGTAGTATATACAACGACACGCCAGCCCAGTTATATACATACACAGACACGCACGCGCACACTTGCTCTTTCACTGACACGCGAGACAGAGAGAGACTACACGCGGACAAATTGATCGCTGCTGTCTCCTATATATTTATACACGTATAGAATTGGAAGGAGAGCGCGCGAGGCTTATATACTATAAAAAAAGCACTGTATATATATATATATATATATATATATATATACGAGGGCAAAAAAGTCACCCGGCGTATACCGCCTTCGGGCTTTCTCATTAGGAGGCATTTTCTCTCCGCGCGATAAAACGCATCGCGTGGCACGATTATGTAAGCGCGATTGTTTTCGCCGCGCGCGCTTGCGCGTGTAGTTGCCGCGCGCTGCCGTTGCTGCGTTAATGCGGCATTCCCCGAGAGTTTTTCTCTGCTCCATGTATATATGTTATATACCAAGCTGCTGCTGCACGCATGCACACTCGAATCTCTCTCTCTCTCTCGCGCGTAGGCAGTGACTAATATTCAACCGGGCTCGCCTTTAATTCATTCGACTTTCTAACACCGCGCTTGCCTTGTCCGTGTCCGTTTCTCTCTCTCTCTCTCTCTCTCTCTCACTCCGTCTCTCTCCACCTCGCAGAGTGCCGCGAAAATTCTCTGCGTTTTCGCGGGGACGTTGTTGCAGACTAGCTGTTCTCTCTCTCTCGACTGGCCTTGCGACGTATGCATGCGAGGGTGTAATGAACCGGTTAATAGTCATGCGTCAATTAATAACTGAAAAGACGGTTTGTTGCGGGCGGTGGTAGGTTATATAGTGAAGTATTCGTGATGAGTACGCGCTTCGTGGAAGAATTTTAATGCGGTTATAAGGGGGGTGTGAGGTATTGCGTTATTTATCATGTAGCTGCGCGTTGTAGAGTATGTGTATGTACGCGCGGGTCCTTTATAAATGGAATAGTTTAGCAGGTATTAGTCATCAAAGATTAAGCTTATTAATTTGAGATGGGATATATATATATATATATATATATATATACGCGGCCGTGTGTTATGAAGTGGAAGAGAGCTCATTAGAACTCTATTTTTCACCGCTCAATCTCGACGTGCGTTTCGTATAATCGTAAATTCGAAATATATATATGTGTACCAGCAGCGGTAAGTGCACCATTCAAGCGGCTGTTGCTGCACTGCTATACGCGTGGCCAACTTTCACATTGCCTTAAACACGCAGCGCTGACGATGAAAATAATTGAATTTACAACTTTCATTATATTCTAAGTACCTAACCCCGGCGTACTTCAATCACTCTATTACAAGTCCGCGCTATGTAACCAACTTCATCACTATTTTACTTCTACCAAGATCCTCGCCAAAATCTTGCCATTCGTCTATACAATATCAATCTGGTAATTAAAAACGGGCTCAATAGCGATCATTTATGGATCTTTATACTCTTGTACTCTTTCTCCTACACGACCGTCCTACTTCTGCTCGCATCCCTGTATAACCACGGCATTCGCGAAATCGTGCGTTTTTTCACGATTATCCATTCGCGTACACGTCTCGTCGATGTCATCTTTGTCGACGTCGTAGTCGTCGTCGTTGTCGTCGTCGTTGTTGCGCGACAAGCAGAGCTCGGCGTATAATACGAATTCGCCTCCTTTTTCTTACATATATACTCGATCCCTCGTGTCTTTCTCTTTCTCTCTCGCTCGCTTCTAGTCCGTCTCTCGCTTAGCTTTTTTTTCTCTCCCGCGAATTCCATTAATCCACGTCCTCGTGCTTGCCGGCGTCGCGATCCTTACAAGTCCATTCCATTTACAATTTTGGGACCTTCGCCGAGGGAATAAATCGCCCGCGAGTTTTCTCTCCCTCTCTTCCTCTCTCCCTCGTATATATACCTCGTCTCCTCGAAGAGGAGAGTTCGTTTCCTCGTCTCGAGGATCTTTTTTTCCGGCCTCGATCTCTGTTTTTCTCTCCTATTTTCCTTTGACTCGCGTCACGACAACGGCGAGAGGCACAAGCAGCAGCAACCAGCGTCCCTGTGTGTCTTCGACTGTGTGCCGTGACAAAGACGTCGCCCAGGAATCGTGGACGACGTATAGAGAGAGGAAGGAGGAAGAGAAAGAGAATTCGATTTAACTGGAATTGAGCGCATTTTCCGCCTTATACCGTTTGTTTTGATAGCGTAGTTGGTATAGTGAACGTCCCAGCGTACAGTGCCTATAACGATGAACTTTAACGATAAAGGATTTGTTTTACTAAAATAGCTATAGTTTAATATCACAACAATATCAGCCGGATTAGAATTACAAATAGTCCAGAATGATTATTTATAAAGTATATAGCAAAAAGACGTTGCTATTGGGCGATGAAGAGGAATGCATTGAATGCAGCCAAATTTGTCAGCTCGATCGTTGAACTCGCGAGCGCGTCGTCGGCCATTTGTGTTAGCCTCTCGCTCGTACTTACTTCGTGTGCAGCACAGTACTCGCTAAAAGGCCGCGTCTAAAAATAAACTCATCTCCGAACCATTAAGCCTATTCGAACGGTTATTTGCTTTTCTTTCTTTGTTTGTTATTAAAATAAGTTGTTTTCTTTAAAAATAACGTATTTCGTTATCAGTTAATTAGCAATAATCACAATTACTATAAACATTCAACTCGAACTCGCAAATTTATTTATAACACACAATGCATATTCTCGAACGTTCATTTAGATCCGCAGTAAAATTATTTTTTAGGTATCAATATTTCCTGGTATTTATGATAAACGTTAAAATTAAAAGTATTTTTGTGCTGAAGAAAAAAAATGTTTTATTATATACTAAGAAAAAATAATAACGGAAAAAGTCTCAGAGAAAAACAAACCGTATGTGTCATTGCTCCCTTACCTATTCAAAAGGCAAACTAACTTTACACTTATATACACTCTCCCAATAATCAAATACAGGCACGAGAAAAAATCAATTTCCCTATAATGTACATCCACTCTTTTCCCACCCAAAAAAAAACGAACCATCCTTCTCCCGAAAAAAAAGAGACGAGCATGACCCGCTACTCTCCTCCCCTTATATCCACACACACACAAAGATCCTCCCTACACATATACTTATTCGCCTCCTACATATATGCATCGAGCCGGGTTCTCGCTCCTCTTTGTTCTCTCTCTCTATCCTTACCTATATACACTCCTCCACTCTCTTACCTCTATATATATATATACGGTGGTCTCGAGGCGCGGCGACGACGGCGGCAGGCAGTCTGGCCGGTTCGCTCGCGTTCTCCTTCTAGCGGCAGCTCCCCCACCTCCTCTCTAACCCCTTCACCTCGCGTTTCCTCTCCTCTCCTTTCATTGTGTACTGGTCGCGTGGGGGCCTTATAGGTATATAGTATATATAGACGCGTGGGCACGCACATACATACTAACACACACACACATACACTGCGTTATGGTGCACCTTGAAACGGAGACGACGACGACGACGATGGATATCGTTTTGCGCGCGCACGACCGCAACCGCGCGTTCTCGCTAAGTGGTCTGATTGAGAGTGGAATGCACGTTGCGCTCGCGCGCGCGCGGAGTATATTACTATTACGCGGCTGGTGAGACTAATGAGCGCGAGGATGACGATGGTATAGTGGTGGTGATGATGATGAGGATGACGGTTTTCGTCTTGGCTTTCATGCGGCAAAGCGAGACGATGGTTTTTTTTTGCGTGTTTACGACTGTTACGTGCAGAAGAGACAGACGCGTTAGTGTATTATAGCGAGCGTTAGTCACGATTGTGGATGGATCGGTTTACATGTAGGATTATTCATTTATCGGGTTTTATAGATTAGGTTGCAATGTGGATGTTCTTGATTGCGTGAACGTTTTTTACGACAAGTATCAAGACGCGTTGTTGCCTCATACATATATAGTAAATTTTCATAGAGCTAAACGACATATCGAAATACCTTGAAAAGACGAAAATTTGATGATCAAAACACCTGAAAGTTAGTTAACGTGAAACAGAAAGAAAACAGATTACTTTAACGAGCTTTTTCCTCAAAAGCCCTTTTCAAGGTTACTACGCCGTCATTACATCTTCCTCTCCCCTTTCACTTAGCAGCAACAGCAGCTCATATATACGTCGAAAGATTAAAGCTATATACTCATCTCGGAGAAAAAGCAAAAGTGTCGAGCGTGCAGCGAACCTCGGCGAAACGCTGCCCACGCAGCTTCGTCGAACCGAAGGCGGTGCTTGGTATTCCGCGTGCACTCGATATACCAGCTTCTCTCTTTCTCTCTCCTTCTCCTCCTTCTCCTTCACTACTTCCTCTCCGTCGTCGCGGCAGCCTGTATGTCGCCACACGCGGCTCGCTATATACGCGCATATATAGCCGCAGGAACATAAGCCGTGCGTTTGTACCTACACAACACACACACACACACATATCGCGAAAATAGTCGTGCAAGCGAGAGCCCAAGCGAGTCCTTTAGCGACCGCGCGTTCGCTTTTTGCGTTTGCTATATACTCGCGAGTGCGCGCGCGCGAGGGGAATGCCGATTTTTGCGAAGCTACTATATACTGCGCACATTGCTATATATATATATACACTATATGTACACCGTGGAGCTACAGTAACGCATACGCGCGACATTGTTGATTTTCCAACGCGTTCTCCGGCGTGAAATCGCCTTTGTTTTTTTTTTGTCTTCGTATATATATACACAACAAGCTGTGTGTATATTTACGCGGTTTTGAAAATTGACGCTTGCACATGTATTTTTATATATATATATATACGTACGTGAGCATGATTTTTACGGGATCTTCTTCCGCGAGTATTTAACTGTATTCTCGTCACGTTTCTCGAAAAAGAACAAAAAAAATCATTGAACTCAACAGTGAGGAACTCCATCCAGAAGGTAAAGAAAAAAATGAACGGACGCGTGCGCGCTTTTAACGAAGCGATTTTATTTCGCCCATTATGCGCGCGTGCCGCGTCGTAACGAGTTTACATAAATCACGTGCTAGAGCGGTGCCTGTCGATCGTTAAATGAAAATGCGCGTTCTCCGGAGAGAAAGAGAGAGAGAACGCAGCTCTCGCGTATGTATAAGAGAGCGCGAGATAAGCAGGTAGCACATTACGGAGTGAGGGCTGAATAGAGCTCGCGCGATCGTGCGCGATCGCTATATATATACATACAACTCGGCGAGTTATTGCGATAGATGAGCAAGAGAGAGAGAGAGAGCCAGTAGGGGTCGCGTGTCTATACGATCCACCTGTCGATAGAGGAATATATATGCGCACATAATATATATACGCACGCGCGCGCGAGCCTGCGAATGATTGAGAGTATGCGCACGCGCGTGTGTATAGCGAGAATCAGGGGCGCGCTGTTTATGACTGATAGCAGCGATGAAACGACGCGCAGGCTGCGTTACAAAGAAGCGCTATTTTCCTGTGCCGTTATTTTTTTTTCTGCGAAATTATCTTATCCGTCTCGTATTAACGGCATTGTACTAGGAACTTACACGAAATCTCATAAAAACTTGCGTTACTATACACTATCCGTCGCTCTACCTACTAAAAAAAACCAACTCCTTGTCTAAACATCACCCCACACCGGAACCTGCTACGCGAAAAAAGTACACTCCAGAGCTAGAGACGCTTATCCACACTACTCCCACTCTTAACGAGGGTGTACATACACACGTGTGCGGGTGAGCTTGCGCACGTACCTATACTCTTTTGCCGCCCTCTTAGCCCCCGCGGGATGGGTGGGTGGGAGGAGGAGGAGGAGAGTCTCGTGTACGCGGCCGTGGCCAGTTGGCTGGCGCTATACGCGCTCTGTGCTACCTGTTGCGTCCCCGTCGTCGTAGCCACTTTTTCCGTGTGCGCGGTTCGCGTATATGTATATGTATATACTACATTTCTCTCGTGCACGTGGCTGGTAGAAGGTTAGGTCAGATGCGAGCTTGCGCTACGATACAAGAATGTGTAGGTATATGCGGTTATTGATTATTGTGACGGAGGCGTACGGTTGGTGTTGTATATTTTAGATTTTAGAAGCAATCTATTTGGGTGTATGATATATAAAAATGGCTTAGGAAGTGTGGAAATCCATGTATTATCTCGATTTGTAACAGCGTTAATTATACCTTCTTTAATTAAAAGAATAATTTCTTCTTTCATCGACTCCCTCTGGGATCTGAGTCCCTTCACAAACAATCCATAAGAATTATACGATCTCCGGTCGCCCGTCGCATTAAAAGTCAGCCTATAACGTGTACGCATCGAGATCCCTTTTCATTTTCATCTTCTCTACACATATATATATACACACATATACGCACGTACACTCAACACTCGCATTATTATCCGACCTATGCTCTCGTCGTTGGGTCGTTCGTTGCGTCGAGGTAGGCAGGCGGCCAGGCGCAAATCCCCCTACAAATGCCGGCCGCTGTCTCGATAAAGCTTTTCGAAAAGCCGATTTATTTTCGGGAATTCGCTATACTCTGTATATTTATATACCTTCTATAGATATATATATATGCTATGTGGCGAGTGACGGGCGCACGCATTGAAAGAATCGCGCGGGGTGAGGTGGCGAATAATGCGAACGATTTAAAAAGCAGCGCTGGAAGTAAAAAGCAACCCAGGAAGGTGAATAATACTCTCGCGGGTCATGCCGATCTTCTCTAATCCCGAGAGCAAAGCCTTGACGCTTATATCGCCTGCGTACGCGTATGTGTGTATGTGGATCTGGCGTTAGTTCAAGCGCTATATACGCGCGAAATGCGTTTCGTTGACACTGAACCGACGGAAAGCCGCGTATTTGCGAATGGTGTAACGATGCGTAATTACACTTTACGCTGATAAGAAATTAATGGTATATATATATTTCTGTTTTGATTTTTTTGGCTTTTCGGTAGTCGTTGATAGTATAAGACTCAGGTGTAAATGTGTAGTGATAAAGAACGTTGGATAAAACCAAACTTTAATCGTGTTGATAAATGATTATTCTCTAAATGATTTTTCATTTTCTTAACATGTTTCAATTTTGTATTTAATTTTTACGTGAATACATCTAGTAGTATCACTTTTAATTGAAGCAACAGTTAATGATATTTGATATTTTTCATTTCTTTGAATGAAACTCAAATTTACAATTTTTTTAATATTATATTTATTTCACTGTTAAACTTGGAATTTTTTTACGCATTCAGTTTGGTTTATCTTATCCGTAGTTTTACTACAAATGAATCGATAATAGGTAAACAAACGTTTATCTCGGAGATAACGTACGTGGAAAGCACAATCGATATACAGAGTCAAAATGAATTTTATAATTACACATTGCGCGAAGACACTATTTTTATAGCCATAGGGCTAGAAACTATGTCAATGTTACATTTGAATATTGCTGTTTTCTAAGCAAAGTTGAGGTTCATCTCGATTTCCACGAAGATCTTATTTAAATTCTTATCTCAAAAAAATAACGCAAAGTCAATAAAAATCGACGCTCTTATATTTACATTATAATTTTTCCATCAAACAGCGATTTTTCTCTTTTATTTAGTTATTTTTAAAAGCGGCCGTAAAATTGGGAATCCACTACTACCCCTGTTCACGAAATAATTAAAATGAAAAAGCTCCCGGGGAGCGGAGAATTGCCCTCGTAGTCGTAAAACTTTTTCAGCGCTTATAAAGTTCGCGAAGTGACTGTGTAAGACCGGCATAAAACTGCAGTAAATGATAATTAATTAGCTTTTACGCGTCTCAGGAATGCCGCGATAAAGACACTGTGGACTTTCGATTTTTATCGTCCCGTGCGCGCGTCGATTAAAATTCTCCTTCTTCTTTTCCCTTCCCATCCCCGTACTCTCTTTCCGCAGAAGCATAAAAGCGCAGCGAGACGAAAAACTCGGCAAATAATGAATCACCGCGGAAAAATTACTCTCCGAAAAAGGAACTCGCACGCAAGAAAAAAAAACACACGTGGATTCTCGTGCACGACAAACCCATACAGAACAATGAAGAAAGAGAGAGAGAAAGAGAGCAGGTCCTTGACCTACGCGCGCGCACGATTATCGGCACGGAGCGCAAAACAGGAAAGGCGAGAGGTGAAAAAAATGCGATTGCTCGGCCGATTGAGATTGAGATATCGCATGCTCGCGCGCGCGCTTGCGCATGATTCGCGATTACTGTGTAGCCTTCTTGGAAGGGTCGCGCGAGTAAGCGACAGTCGAGAGGCTCAAATTGAAAAGTCTTATCGCAGCGTTAACTAGTGTGTGTGTGCGCGCGCGTGGCTGCGTGTGGTCGATTAATTTCACGGTGCGCCCCGTTGATTCCCCTCCGAGGAAAATGGGAAAAAGGCCTTTCACGAGCAGAGAAGAGAGAGAGAGAGAGAGAGAGAGAGAGAGCGCGCAAGTGTACAGGTTCGAATTAAGCGGGGCCGATCTTTTCCTTTTACTTTTCTTTTTAATTAGACGCACCGTGCATTTCGTTATGAACGCAGAGCAACGTTTATTTATATAACGGTTATGTTATTTAACTTCTATGACATTGCTGGACGCGTATCTAGGTTTTTTTAATTAATATTGCGCAAAAATCATCGAAAAATATCAACGGGTTATTTCACTATTACGTTATATATATTTCACGAATCGACGTCGTAAATCACGCTTTTAAAGAACCTTTTAGACAAATATAACAGAGTTATTGTTCTCGTTCGCTGCCGCCGCCGCCGCTATGCGATTTTGCCATAAAACAAATAATTTTTCATTGCAATAACTTATCGCTGTATTGTTATGAAACACCTCTCTCTCTCTCGTACTCTCCACCCAATCTACAATCCATTGTATATCCCGTGCGCACATTTCTAAAGATCCATAAAGGCCGATCCCGGCGCGATATAATTGCCGGCCGTCTCTCTTTCTCTCTCTCGCAATCAATTTGTCAGTATGGTGAACCCGAACATCTTTATCAGCCGAGAGCGATCTATACACGCCATCGTACAACATCGTAAAAACGATTCTCCCACCCGCGCCTGCAATATATACACATATAATGCTCACACGCGGAAGAAGAAAAGAAAAGCCTACACACGAATACATAATTCCCAGCAAATCAATCAATCGTCTCGCCGCGTTTATATATATATAATACACACGCAGTAACACATGACTTTTTCCGCGTGTTTTTGGAATCGCCCATTGTATGTTCCGTTCTGTATTATGCCTCTCGAAAAAAATCAGTGCGTTATCTCGCACAACCGATCGATCGTTATATTATTACCACAACACTCGCGGATCCATCTGATAAAGCATCGCTACTATATACCGCAGCGTTTGTTGTCTATAACTCACGCGCGCGCGTGTCGCAACGCACGTACATGTATATATGTGTATGTGCATGCGTATACATATAAGTGATTGGCTAGGAAGCGTACGCGTGTGCGTTTAGACATAACGAGACTGCACAATGCGACGACGAGGCGAACGCGCGCGCGAGTTCGTTTCGAGTGGTGTATATCTACACGCTCTGTGCGCCTTTCTATCTCTCTATACAGCTTGGGCGTCACCAACGGCCGTTGCTATATACCGCACACGTATATATATATATACACGAAGATGAGAGACGAGTGTGTCGATGTATATAGATATATCTGGAGCTGCTGCGAGTCGAGCGTATATAGTTTTATGAGCGGGATTTTAAGTTCTTTTATATTGCGCTACCGGATGCTGAATAAACGACCCTATCATCTTCTATTTCTCGCTCCTTCGCGTCACTCGGAATCGCGGGTATATGAGGGAAAAAAAGATTGATTTGATAAACGATTTTTTGTCAGCGGAGAATGATAAACGGTGCGCGTTCTGGTTTTGATAGTGCGAGGAATAGTAGACTTACGAGTTTAATGCTGACGTACATATGTTGAAATTTTACATTATACACACAGATATTCAATGTAATTTCAACTTTGTAATTAGCACTCGGTCATTTTTCTAATCAAAATGTTACGAGCTATTATAACGCAATCTAATAGTTGCCCCGTTCTATTGTACGTCCACAATAGTTCCATAAAACGCTGATAGAGAGAGAGAGAGAGAGTGGGAATCGTGTGTTTGATAGGAAATATTTGATTCATTATGCATAATTCAATATGTTTTGTAACGACACCATTTTCTCCCTGCCAGTCATTGTGCGCGCGTAGCTTAAAAAAAAAATAATGTACGAAAATAGCCGGTACATACGCTAGGCACACGCGCGCTCGTTGTATGAATAGCCACATTATCTGCTAACCTACTCGGAAGAGATAAACAACATTCAATCATCCAGTCTGCGTTAGAGCAAATAGCCATTATTCAACGGCGATGCATATATATATTGTTGAAAATATGTATACCACGCGGTGTTCTCCAATTAATCATATATATACATGTGCGCAAGTTGCATAATCAAACTGATCGTTCCGAAAAATAGTACATAGTCCTCGCGAGCGTCTGGTAAATATTTGCAACTATATACGTATACCTCTAAACTCTTATTCTTTTTATTACACCTCATCAACGTATGCTCCATATCGCTATTCGTACATAAAACTTCTAAGAACTTTCAAGACCGTTCTATATTTATTCTTCCCGCGCCTATAACCTTCGCCGAATAAAAGCAAACACAGCCGAAACTTTCCTGCTTCCAAGTCATTTAACATTATCAATATATATATATACATATTTCGTCGAAAACAAACTACCTGCTACATTCTTAAAAACTTCCTCGTATACTCATAATCTTCATAATCTCTCGTATGCACCACCTTTACACTCGCTTATACAAGTGTAAAAGGGGCTTCACCATCTTTATGCTGCGCCTGATGCAACAACTTATACGACTCTTATATGTATATATATATATACTGCACTCACTCCAGCGTCGCCAGCTCGTCTCGCTCGCTCGCTCGCTGGCGCGACCAAAGGTCTAGGCCCACGCGCGCGCGCGCGCACACTCGGCCTCGCGAGACGATCGGGCTCCGCACGCGCAAGGAGAACGGTACACTATACCCTGCGTGCAGCTGTGTATGTGTGCAAGTGAGTATTGGTATAGAGCAAGAGCGCGAGCCTCGAGGGGACGGCCACCGATGAAGTTGCATTTATCGGTTTTAAGGATGCTACATGGGGTTATCAAGGATGATCTCTGTGAGGTTGATGCGCTAATGTATAAGCGATGGTAAGGAAGGACGGGATTGGATATGGGTTTGTGGAACGGGTTTTGCTGGGTGTTGAAACAATTAGGGGAGGAGGTTGATTGTAAGCGTTTACCGTCGTACTCGTTATTTTTCGAAGTATATAGAAGATTGTATTGGGTAGGTAATTGAAAAATCTAAAGTGTCGATGATGGAAGCGATGCGCAAGTGTATATATATATATAGTTTGGAAGATATATAATATACCGTGAAAACCAATCGAAAGAGAAAGTGATAGTTGTTTTATTTATGCTGGCGAATGTTAAGAAAGGAAAGCGAAGTTAAAAGTATGTGCAATAATATAGGAAGTCGAACATGAAAATTATGGAGAGAAACGTATCAGTAGAAGAAGATACATGGCGGAGTGCGTTGCAAGGAAAAATTCGACGAACGCGACGCACGCGTACACATACACACACATATATATATATATATATATACACAGTCACGATGTGTACATGCATCGCTTCGCGAGAATCTTCGATACGCGCACGAAGATAAATGTCCTTTCTAAACCGACAGCCCGCGCGCGCGCGCGTGGCTATATACTCGACGACTGACAGCCAGCACGTAGTATTGATTTTGTTGCTGCGGAATAAATTTTACAGCACTTCAAAAATCATTCCTCACTGTCAATTATTATATTCAAGTTATAAATAATCATTCATATTATATGTACACCAGTGGCTGAAATACCGATACGTCCACCTTACTCTTCCACAACTCAACAACCATCGTGCACTTCTATACACTCTCTAGAGAAAAAAAAACCATCCTAATCAACCAACTCTAAAATTAGTCCCCCTCAGCTTCGAAAGCTCTCTATAACACACTCGGTACCTCTTATCTCTCCAAGCGTATAAGGGGCGAAGGAAGCCTCTCTCTCTCTCTCCTGCTCTATACACGCTAGAAGCTGTATATACGAGCGGAGGCACGGCAACGGCATACATGCATGTGTGCATATATATATATGTGTATACGTATACATATATGTATGTGCACACTGGTGCACTCACGCTCGCGATCTAGAGACGGTAGAGTAGAGGGGGCACGTGGGGATATAGTCGCGCAAGCGAGTGAGCTGGACCCCGCTCTCGAGTATGTATATATGTGTATGTGTGCTCGCTTGCACTCGCGCGCGCGCGCGCGCGGCCAGTTTCAAAGCCGAGCAACAAAACCCTCTGCGGCAGTCGTCGCCTCGCCGTCGCAGCAGCTGTCCGCGAGCGAGTGAGCGAACGCGAGTATAGTAAGCGCGAATCTGCTTATATAGAGTTGAGGTTTCTAAACCGAGAGTATATATATATATAGGTAGTGGTAGTAAATATAATTGATACTTGTTATAGGCAGGAAGTTTGAGAAATTTTTTCGGGGTAGGTGGATTTGGATTTTGTAAGTGCCGGGTGATAGGACAGTGAATTGGGGACTTGGATTTTTTTTATTACGGTAATCGTGCGAGTATTGGTGGATATATAAGTGTTGTTTGAATTGCAGTTGTTTTTGAAGATATAAACTGACGTTGTGAATGGTAACCAGTGATATTTAACCAAACACTCGTATACTTTTATTGTGAAACAATACTTTGAGTGAAATCGAAAGTGCAACGATCTTGGAATCGTTACCCAGCGCATTCCATCCTGAACCGTATATATATATACCAGAGATCGACGAAGGAACAATAAATATCTCGAGTCACCTACCAAACCAGTCGTTGCGATTTCATCTCCAAGCCTGGAAACTCAACGCGGAACCATATGATCGGATTTTAGCAAGCGATTGTCAACGCTCGACTGTATATACCGATCCATAAGCGTGTCAAGGCAGACCCGACTAGCTAGCTATAGCGATCGATCGATCGATCGATCGGTGCGATTAAAGGTGCCGGCCGTGCTGCGATCGGTTCTACCACTCGGGCGACAAAGTCGTCGTGCTAGCTATGCCAGAGAAGGTGCGTACAACGCGGCGATAATAATCCGCGCGACGATCGCCGTTCCGTAAATCTCTTGTGACTAACGCGCAGAGGAGTGCTGTGCGCGAGAACATTTTTTTTTCTTGTTCATACAGTTGGTGATGAGGTATCTAGAGAATCTCGAGAACTTATACAGTTGAAAGTAAGATAGTGTGCATAGAGGATAACAAAAGACGAGAGTTGAGGCTTCTACAACATCGAATCATGTTATAAAAGAACTTATAAATCATCAGTGCGCAAAGATGAATCGAAGCTTCAAGGACAATGCGGACTTCAAGATGAACCAGCAGAACTTCAAGCTGAGTGACTTTGGTATTGATGTGAAACGATGCAACGCTATTACTGCCGATCTTCAAGCTATAGCACGACAGCAGCAGCAGTCGTTAAGCGGCTCTAAATCCGCGACGACGGCGCTGCATCGGCTCCAGTCAGACTTTAAGGTCCAGCTACAGCAGCCGCAGTCGCCGCAGATGACATCGAACTTCCATCAGCAGCAGCAACAACAGAGGACGAGTCCTACCGTGCAGAGAGGAACCGCGCATGCGCATGGGGGCTCGCCTCTTAGCGCCGATATCGCTAGGACGACCGCCAGCCCCTGTAGCCTTTCCATCTCGCCGCCTGGTTACTGGAAGTACGGCGGACAGGAGAGCGGGGTAATTGTTAAGTTTGTTTTGTAATGGGATTTGTGGCGAATTGATGTATACATCTGATAGTTTTCGTTGAGGTCGAGGGATATCTAGTTATTTTTAAAGTGGGGTTTAGAACAACTAAAGGGAAGGTACCGATTGGGCATGCGGAAAACCGATAGTACACTTGCGAAATTATGTTGCAATTTCATGTGTTTGTAAAATTCATCGAGAAAAATGAAAGTTTCCAGGTGTCATAGACACCTTAAAAGTTAAACGAGTATGATTTACAATCACGACTGCATAAACCGTCAAGTTAACGATTTCTTGATTTATCGATTTTTAATATTAATAGCAGCCATAACAGCACACTCGGCATTCCTTCGTAATTAAAAATTACCATTACAATTCATTATCCATCTGGGGACTTCATAAAACATCGAGAAACCGCATCATTGTCAGTGATTTCTATATATACATATACACATATACGCTCGCTCACATACACACATGATACTCGGCCATTTGTCGAACCTGGCACCTACATATTTACATAATTCTAATTCTACGGTTGAAAAATACCGCACAATAAAACGCGCGCGCGCGCACAGCCAAGAATTTTCTGTAAGACATGCGTATAGGCTTGCACGCGTGTGCAGTATCCGCTCTCGCCGTCGCGGGCATTCAGCCTTAATAAACCATGAACGGCCTCTCTCTCTCTCGCTCTCTCGGAAACGACAAAAACGACAACGCGCGAGAGTAGTGCATTATTGTCGAGAGAAACACGAAACTCTGCGTCGAACAACATTGTAGTATACGGTGTCTGTATGTGTTTGTGTATATATACACACCACGGTGCGCGGTGTTCGTTAAACAAAAAAAAAAGGGAAAACGCAGAGGGAGGAGAATGAGAGTGAGAGAGAGAGAGAAAAAGGGAGAAAAGTAAATCGAGCAGCACATGTTCGCCGAAGCGCTGGGCCCACTCGTTATTCATTCATAAATGCGCGGAATAAATTACCCCTAGGAAGAGAAAGAGAGAGACGACGAGAACCCGTTTGTTCGAGAACGCGAGAGGTCATCGCACATTGTGGATATACACGCGCATCACTACTATTCCCTCTCTCTCTCTCTCTCTCTCTTCTCTATAACATCGCGAGGATGCGTCGAGAGATGTGTCGCCTACTATTCTACCGTCATGGCTTGTACTCGGACTATGATTAATCGTCGAACTAATCCAATTAGCCGATCCGTAAGACACGAACGCACGCACGCACGTGCGCGAAAACTCCGTTCGTTGTAGACACCGATATTCTCCGATACCTGATGCTGCTCATCCCAAAGAGAAATCCTCACCATCTCTCTTTTTTCTTGTCCACATCTGGAAGCCTCCAATGCGTATCTAGCAAACGCACTGCACATAATGCTTTTCCAACAAGTGACTATAGATATAAACGCAGGTACACATCGCAGGTATAGTTATGATTTCTCTCATTCTCTTTTGCTACCTGACGCATAGCTGCGTGCGCGCATATAGCCAGTCGTTTACTTGCCCAACCTTGCGGTTTCTTAATGCTCGCTACGTGTTTCTCGGTCCTTTACTGCAGGTCCCCAAGCTACGAGCGACGGCGAATCCATCCTCCAACAAGTGCGCGAAGGTGCGAGGAAATAATGAGACGAGGGCGGGTGCTCGCAGGTACTTTATGATGGCTGTGTGGGGGAGGGGGACAGCCGTAAAGTTTAGAGCTGTCGTGCGTGCTCGTCTTGTTATTCTTCCGTCGTAGTACGCCGCTGGGCAGTAAAGACATTTTGGTGGGTGCTGTTATGGGACTTTCTCTTTTCGTGCAGATTTTCGTATGTACCTGTCCGTATAGTCGGGTGGCCTTGCTGTATGTGTATAGGTGTATGGTGCTGCAGTCGTACCTAAAAGGTTTCGCTGCACACGGTGTAGGATTTATGATTTGACACAAGTCAGCGTTGGAGGTTTGGTAGTTGAGGAATAATCCCTAAAAGTCAATATTTTCACCTGCATATCTTAATCTACATTTAAATCTCCAAATTTATAGTGAATATTAGTTACTTATTCGAACCTTAACATTCATTAAAAATAAATTAACGGTACCTTGTCCTACAATATCGCCTCGAAACGCATCACATCAATATAACACTCTACACACAGCCAATACCATTTAGCCATCGCAAAGAGCCTGTCGCCGATAAAACCTTATACACGCCAGGAGCCGCGTATATGGAAAGTTTCCCCTTGCACATGCACATATAAATACACACACATATAATATACATATACGCGTAGAACTTTTGTTTCCCTCTCTCGCACGTACTTTATCCTACAATGTATAGCATCATCGTGCACGCGAGTTGAGAAAAGAGGGAGAGGCTGCCGCCTTTGCGAGTGTGTAAGATGTTGCGCTGCGATAGCTCCTCTTGCTGCAGGCACATCGACGTTATACTGCCGCAGAGTCGGTCGATTTTGCGGAATCATGTTTTACTCTCTCGCGCGCTAGAGAGAGAGAGAGAGAGAGGGAGAGAGGCATTGTGCAGCCGCGTTGTAATTAGGACGACCCGATGGCATTTGCTGTACGTACATATACTGCACATATACATATGGACAACGTCGTGTACAGAGACTCCTTCTCCCTCTTACTCTATCCTGGGTGAAGGTCTGACCTAACCCAACGAGCAAGCGCTACCGAACGGTTCTATTCTCTCCGATCTCTATACGTCACGGATGCTGCTCTAAGGAGAGAGAAGCGCGTGTAATATGTATATATATATATATATATATATATATATATATATATCTCTGAGAGACCGTCATGTTTACATCTCTTCGATTGCACACATATATATATACACGCGTGTGTGTCTTATACGTGTTTCATACGGCTTTTTATCGGGGTTATTGCCTGACCGATCGTTGCCACACACACACACACACACACATATATATATATATATATATATACACGCGTATGTCTGTGTGTGTAGAATGCGACCGGTTTGTTTTAAGGCGAATATAAATAATGGAAAGTGACTTAGACGATCATTCGCGGTTGGCTTATTTCTTCACTTTTCCGCGTTGGATTTTGCATTCTTTTAATGGGACGAGATTTGATTTATTCGCCTGCCGCGAAATACCGCCGCCGCCGCTGCTGTCGTTATTTACGATCATGCGTGTGTGCATATATACGATGCTTTATCGAGGTAATAATTTTTAATTATTGCGAAATTGAAGAATCCGCGCGCGGCAAATCAGTGTAATTATAAATTACTTCGGTTCACTGTTTAATTCAATCACAAGAGGGCAATTAAATTATGGCGCGCACGCGCGTATTATACACACACGCACTCTTTACGACTGCATTATAACGATGCGAATTGTTTAATTGTTCTCGGTATCTCAATCGATTCGCGTCTCACCTTGACCGCACCGTGTTCGCGACAATCGCGAGTATTATTTCGCAAGAGTTCTTCTATATGTATCTGTGCAGTGTGTATATAGCTACTCCGAAAAATTGCCCCGTCAATAATGTCACGCCACGGCGATAAATATCCTCGTGGTGTATATACCTGTGCGCTCCAAAGTGCGAAATGGAGAAAGAGATCGGCCGAGCAAGAACTATAATACTCCGGAATGCAACTATATATGTATATACACATGCTGCTGCTGTCCGGTGCTCAGAGCTTCTACATATATATATATATACATCCATCTCGTATAGTCATTATCGACTCTCGCTCCAGTCCACTTTGCGCGGCCGCGAACTATGTCGTAACTCTCTCTCTCTCTCATTCTCTTTCTCTATCCCCGAAGAAATTTGCAAGTTATGTGCGCACGCGCGCAAATCCGAGCGACACTCTCGTCGTATATATATACTGACTCCTCTACATATTTATCGGCGCGCCTCGCAGCACTTCCTCCCGCCTCTTCTGCGCGTGCGTCCTCTCCGGAGTAACAATTACGCGGTCACGACCTCCTCCTCCTCCGCTCCTACTCCTTCGCGCACACATTGATAATAAATAATTAATGATCGCTCGACGGTTCGCGGAATCGGCCGCGAGCGCGAGTTTCATTCACCCCGTGCCGTCGTCGGGGCTTCTTGGAATCCCCGGGAATTCTCTCTCTCTCTCTCTTCGTACGCCTCCAAGCAGTCTGCGCGGCGCGCTGTGCTTCCTCCCGCCGCGGCAGCGGTGGCAGCGGTTTTCTCCCTCTCGTTTTCTCTCGATACGTGCGTGTGTATGTATGTATGTGTGCGGATCGCGAGCGAGAGTCGCGCGATCACATGCAGCGCGTGTGCTGTACTTTTTGCGTCTATGCGTATGCGAGGGGGAGAAGAGAAGAAGGAGAGTTTCTTACGGCGAGGTTAACCTCTTTTCGCATAAATTTCGCGATAACGATTTTTCTGCTCGACAGATCGGCGGTGTGTGCGAGTGCCACGAGAATGCACGAGACGCTCGCGATATATATATACATATACGTGTTATTTTAATAGAGACGGACGAGCGTTAGAGTGGGGTTTCTTGATTGGCTCTCGGTTATATGCAGCGCGTGCTTGATGACGGAGGAAAGGGGGTTGCTTTATCGCGACAGAATTCATTTCAAAGATGATATCCGACGAATGATTTTATAGTAATCTGTTTAAAACTTGAATTAACAGTATTATAAACTATTATATATGTATATATATATACACACACATTTCAATTGCTGATTTCAGTCAGCTTAATATAAAAGATAATCCGTTTCTTTGAAATTCTTCATTCATTTCTTACACTTGTAAGCCATTTCGAATTTACCATCCGACAACTTCCACGGCGTTTTTCCCGTGTAAACATCTACCCTCATCCTCTCTTTTCGAGTACCCCGTAGCAGCTAGAGCAAGTGCCAGTGGAAACCATAATGCAACCACAGAGCACCGCCAACTACTACCCTGAAACTCACCACGTACACACTCCCTCACTTTTAATGAATTTCATCCGTCCCCCTTACAGTCGTTCCCGACGTTTCATCCTCTCTCTCTTTCGGCGCGTCCAAGAGCAACAGAGCAGCCTCCTAAGGTCGCGCGTACATTTCTCTATACCGCGTTGCTTTCTACTCTCACTCCGTGTACGTATGTATGTGTATATGCCTTTTCGTATGCAACCGCGTCCACCGCCTAATTTCCCGCGGCGCGCTACATACTAATTAGGAGGAGAGAGAGAGAGAGTATAGCAACCTCTCACCCTTCCTCCCATGCGCGTGTGCGCGTGGTTGTGTGTACGCGCCGTGAATGTAACTTCCTCCTCCTCCCCCTCCGCCTCTTGCTCCCTCGTCTTTCGCGTACGTGCGCGCCGGGATTTTGAGGTTGTGCGGCGACTCACCCTTTCCGTCCGTCTGTCTGTCGCTTTGCGGAGAAGGAGAAGGAGGAGGAGATCTCGTAACGCGCAATTCCTTAGGATGTTACTAGCGTGCTGTGTATGTGTGTTTGCGCGCGAATTACAGCGTATATGGCCCAGGTTGCGGCGCGTCGTGAGAAGGCTTATGTCAATAGCGCCTGGGTGCGGCTGGGAAATTCGGGTAATTATAATCGTTGCTATATATAATAATAACATTTTGGATTTATATTGGAGGCTTTTGACAGGTGTTTTAATTTAAACGCGCCTAGCGTGCGTTTTATAAAACGCTTGTTCAATTAAAATTTATATCAATTTAACCGTTGTAATTAAAACGTCGCGTGTCGGGCGGACTAAGTTCGTTCATTTTATATATACGCCGTGTAGACAAGTTAAGTTGATATATTCGACCTTGAGGAAAATAGATCTACAGCCGGTTTTGATACCTATACAACTCCCTCCATGTATAATAATTATTATATATGCTTACGAAACGAGCGCTTTAGTCGATCGTAAAGTACGCTTATTACGTGAATTTTATTTGATTAACCGTCGAGCTATCTACAAATTAATAATCTTATATTTATTTACCATATTTTTAAAACCTTTCTCTAAAATTTAAATAACCAGCTTCGATATCTTGATAAAAAAAAGTCCTACCCTTTCAACCATAAATACGATACAAATCCAATACAACATATCTGTGTCTATATGTATGCGTGTACAATGGTCGCGCGCAAGAAACCGGTAACGTGTATCGCGTATTACAAAATTTTATCTCCGACAAACCTCCATACGAGCGTATAGCGATACAACCTAACCGTTTATTAGAAATCCCCCTATGTATACGTTAATTCTTTCCTCGACGTTTTCTCTCTATCGCTCGCTTTGCACATATACAGCCAATACATTCGCGGCAACTGCTTATACATACACTGCGATGGTGTACTGCTGTTGCTGCTGCTGCTGCGTCTATCTCGTTGTTTCCTTAATTGACCTCGGCTCGCTCGCGCTACATCGCGAAGACATCCGCGCGCGCGTTTCTTGGCCTACTCTCAAAGGCGATTGCCGCGTTCGTTCGTGTATGATAATTGATGGCGTCGATGAGATGGCCGAATGGCCGCGGGTATATAAATGCGTGACTCGCTCGCGCGATTCTAAATGTAATGTGTATATGTGTACGTTATATACGAACGCTGTGTTTGCTTTATTTGCGCTGCTAAATTTGTTTGGATGCGCGTGTATGCGCACGTATAGCGAATGGGGTTAGCATGATATATGCGATTGTTAAGGGATTGATTTAAGAGATGGTGGGATATTAAAGATCTATGAATAACGTGGCTATTAAGTGATTGAGATATGAAAACAACCTGGATAGTTGTAAGTTATATTCAGAGAATTCGACTGCTGGACATATAATACAGCAACCCATATTTAATATTATAATTACACCTCTTTTATATACTTTAAGCTTTCACACTATCACGTTTATTAATCTGCTTTCGTCTTTTCTTTGTTCCAGGTGAGTTACCAAAACCACGAGTTATCCCAACAACCCTCGGCACGCGTAAGTCCAATCACACACAAATTGTAGCTCCATTTCACACATAATACCATAAATCCACGCACAAAGTTCGTGCACACATCTATATACATACAACAACACATGATTCACGTTGAACGCGCTTCAATAAGCACTCTTACAGTCACGTTCGACTCGGACTTCTTCTTCTTCATCGCCTTCAACTTCGATACGATGCCGCCGCCTTTTTCACCCTCCCTCTCTTTCCGCGTCCGAAGGCGCAAATTACGTCGCGCGCGCGCAATTTTACTACACGATAATCGTGATCAAGCGCGTGTGCGACAGTGTATATGTATATGTACATCGCGCGCAAGCGCTTGACTATATAATCACAGAGCCTCATTTGCCTGGACTTTGCAGGCGCGTGAGTGAGCGCCTCAAGGGCTCGAGAGTAATTTGCCGCCGCTGATGCTACGAATGGACGTATAGGCAACGGCATCTGCGCATAGAGGGATCTTTGCTCCTTTCTCTATATATACGCACGTGTATGTCGTCGTTGTTTTGTTCTATACGTGTTTTGCTAATAAAACCCCCCCCTCGTATAACGTGTGCGAGCTTTTTTTCTCTTTCGTCACCTCTTGCGCCTATAGATATAAACCCGCCGTTTAAGACCTTGTAATTACGCGCGTATACTGTCGTTTCGGTGGTTGTGGCGAATGGGGAGGGGGGGATAAAAAAAGGAAGCGGTATACGTGCATTCGTATCGAGAAAAACTCTTTTCGATTATGCACGCGCGAGACGTGAAGAGTGATAGTTGCGATGGCTAATGGTTGGGAATTAGCGAGTGATTTGAGTAATGCGCGTTAGTTGCGTTGCCGAATGTGTGTATATGTATGATGTGTGTAAGGTTACAAGAAGGGGAAAATAATTCTGGAACTTATTATGGCGTAATTGGCTATTTCGAGAAATATTTTCAAATGAGAAATTCAAACCGCGTTTGTATAAAATGTGCGCATGGGTTCAGCGCACCCGAAAAGGAAAGCTGATATTTTTTCTTTTTCTTTAATGATAAATTTTCCATGTCTTTACGTAAAAGTGTGTATAATTGTATAAAATTATTTACTAAGCATTTTAAACGTTCATTTCGGATAATCGTGCGTTGCAATTATCGCAAAAAAAAATATATATACGCGTATTTGCTAATAAATACTGGAAAATTCGATCAATATCCTTGTTCGAGAACTCAATTCATTCGCAATAATAACAATCGTCATACACTCGGTTCCGTAATAAAAAAAACACATATGCGATGATGCCAGTAAAGAAAGTGGCGGTCTAAGGCCCTTACACACGTTTTCCCGCTCGCCCGGGATAATCGCGTATCCTATACGTGCGCACAGGCTTAGGTCTTGTGGTTCCTCTTCGCGGATTAATTAAGTTATTACAGGGGGGGGTCTCTCCTGTTCGTCCTTTTGAAATTGTATTCCTTCTCTCAACGGCGACGAGTGCTCGATGATTTTCTCCACTCGCTCTTTCACTCTTGCGAACTTGATGGAGTTGTTCTTTATTACAGGTTTCTAGATATAGTTGCAGTGTTGCTTCTGGTTAACTATAAATTAGAAAATAACTATTCAGTAGTAACCGATGACAACAGTGACAAATCGACAGTAAACTTGCTCACCAGCGACGTATAAAGAAATAGGAAAAAGCTATTATTTTTTTTTTAACGGCATGCTCTGAAATCCAAACTGTTACGTTGTTTCTCGCGATCTATATACTATCAAGCATCGCAAAACCATTTTCACTAGCGATTACAGGAATTCCAAAATTATTCGTCACCTAATAGACCGAGCGCGAGCATTTCAACGCGCAAAACCGAATAGCGCTCGCAATAAAATTCCTCTGGTATACGTATATGTCTTTTCAGAAACATTCAGTTGGTCGCCGGGTCAGCCGAGGAAACGATCCAATTATACAATTACGAAAGGCGCTCCTGCGTGCGTACCTGGAATCGCGGCTAAACGACACAAAAAAAAAGAACGAGAACCAGAGAGTATTCGTATATATATATATATATATATATATATATATACACTACATCCACGTTTACACTTATATACATCAAGAGTCCGAGGAAAAGTCAGGACGGATAATTGTCATTTTTTTTTCTTCTCCTAGTCACCGTTGACGTGCGCTATACGGCATTCGCCCCTCGGGCTATCGTTCCTTTTTTTTTTATCTTTCATCGACACGCGTATACTACTACTATACCTGTGCAAACTCTCCGTGATTCGCTCTCTCGGAAGCCGAGCTTGTAATTTTATGCGCACGCGCGCGTGCCGTGAAAGTTTTTAACGACACCGTGGCAGCGCATAGCGTCCTGCGCGAAAGTACATAAAACACGGCCTTGAAAATTTCAGCTATATATATATACGCGAGAAAGAAAGAGAGAGAGAGAGAACACAAGGCTTGACGAGCGCATTAAACGGCAATTATGCACGCCGTTACATTTCTTTTTCGGCACCGCCACCATCGTTATCTTTATAGTTCTTATTCGCTCACCGCGCGCGCGATTTTACGACGAGGATGGGGCTTTTTTTCACCATTGTGCAAGAGAGAGAGAGAGAGAGAGTTTACGAGATGCATCGGTTCGTTGTTGCTATACCCGCTATATAGTAGTAGTAGTACTGTGTGCAGAAGTTAATTTCGTGCCTTATTAAGAAATGTACGTATAGCAGCGGTGTGCAGGAGAGTGACTCGCGCGGCGGCGGCGGCACTGGCATTGAAGAAGTAATAGATTTTATTAATCATTGTTTTTTCCTAAAATGGAGCATTGCGGAGATATACAGACGCGGAATGCCTCGCGGCAACTGTTTGTGGCCGCGGTGCGATTTCTCGGACTGGCGAATTAGTCGTAAAAGTATAATGATCAATTTCTGCAAAAATAGAAAGCCCGTAACGGTGCTGCTGCTACTGCTGCAAATTTTTATTGCGCTAATCTTTTTACCTCTCTGCGCACACATTGTGTTGAGTAGTAACGGCACAGTATGTTCCAGTCAAAAACTCGATGTTGACTTTGTTTATTGCTCCGTGTACATAAACGTGACAAAATTTTGCGAGTTAATCGTATCTAGTGAGTCAGAGTAGCATATATATAGGTATCTCAATTACTAACAAAAATTAACTATATATTTATGCGTTTTCTGATACAGCAATCGTTCCATTTATTAACGACACTAAACCCACCTGCACACCGATCAAAAAATTCCTCTCCAATACTCAAGATCTTTTCTTCCTCGGTATACGAGCCCTTCAAGAAAACTGCATGCCCTCTCGCAAAACAAGATCTATATCCTTCCCGCTCGATAATAAAACGTCCCTCGCACCTTACCGCTCATGCATTTTGCCCATATAAAGGCTTGTAAAAGCAACGCGAACCTCCTTCACCTCCTCTCGCTTTGCACGACAATGGAGCGTTTGCCTCGCTATATCGCATTTGTGTGCAGCAGCAGCAGCAGCAGCCGGCACACGCGTTCGCATCGACAAGCCGATCACGTACCTTATCAGCCGCTAATTGTCGGGTTATGTATCCGTCGCTCGCGCGCGTTGTGATGCATCGTTACACGTCGCCACCACCTCCCTCCTTACGTCTGATAAATAATGCACGCTACGCGCGAGGAATGTCCGCTCGACGCGATGCAGAGGATATAGTTCCTGTGCGCGCGCGCGCTTTTTATTTCACGCCTACGCGCGAGAGAACGAGAAGTGGAAGAGGTTGTAGAGGGGGAGAGAAGGTGATGGTGAAATGTTTGATCAAGCACACCGGATGCGCGTTCGCCCGATGCGTTGAAACGCTTATCGCGATCTTGTACGTAGTCATTACGATCAGGGAGGAGAAAGAGGAGATAAAAAAAAAATTTGTTTTGTTTTCGAATTATATGTACGTACGCGTGTATGCTCGCGCGTCGATGGATTCGGAGGAAAGTTTGTACAGCGAGCAAACATTGTCGAATTAAAGAGATTGTAAAGTTAATGGGTTGTAATTTTTTCAGTTTTGGTTTGATATTCCTCAATTTTTTTAAATCTTTGATTTAGTAATCTAAGAATCTTTTTAGAATGCAATTTTAGCGAAAAATAGTGTACGTAAAATATAGCCACTTTATGGCTCCACACTTTTTTTGTAATCGTTTAACTACAATGCAGTAGCGTGTCTATTTTAGACGCAGCTTGTAATTATCTGCGCGTAAAATTTTTACGTCGCCCGAAACCGTTAAGATAATTGATTCCTTCGAAGCGTAATAATAATCATAATAACAACAATAATCCCCAACGTTATAATAATTTGGGTAATGTCGGCAGCCATTGCGCATTACTCGCGCACGCGCGTGCGTGCGCAACGCTGAATAATTGCACAGCACGGTACATCGTTTTTCACTTTGAGCGTCGTATGAAGTGCCTTTAATTCGTCTCGAATATTCAGAAAAATTGTTAAATTTCTCCAACCACGCGATACGAATAACCAAAAGACGAAAAAAAAACCCACAAAGTCGTTGAAATTCTCGCATGTGATTAAATATATAGATATCCAACGGGAGAATCAACGTCTCACTTCATCGCTTTGATGAATTAATTATCGCAGCGGTATCTCCGCCCCTACCTACCTTCATCCATCGATTGATTAGCCTAAGCAGCTATACGTTGACCAAGAAATCGATTATTCCAGCTGCGAGAGACACGAATGCGAATGAAAAAGCCGACGAGGGAGTAGCAAGAGCCGCGAAGACGCCCGGAGAAAGCGAGAGGGAGATAAAACACTTGCACACATACATACACGCGCACATGCAAGAGTTGGGGAAAAAAAGTCAGACGACGTATCCGCTCTCCGGGAAATTACGTATGCGAGCACCTGGCCCCCTCGTCGTGCGCGGCCTCGCTTCTGGGCCTTGCGTCATTTCTCTCTCTCTCTCTCTCGCTCGCTCAATTTTTCTCCTTTACGCGTCTTTCTCCTTCTCTCAGTGCGCCGATTAAACGCTAATTGAGACTCGCTAATTGCCGGCACAGCAGAAGCGCGTATAGCGATTCGCCTGCGGCGTCGAGTCTTATTCTATATGTATGTATACTGTACATGTATATATATATCTGTATATCTGTACGTTTTCGTTCGTTACGCTTTTATCGAATCGATATATATACGGCACGTGTATAATTGAAAGCGAGCGTGGCGTTTCGCGCGTTCACCTGTCGGCCAGCGATTGATTTTCGGCTTTTAATAACGGACCAGGCGCTCGCGCGCGATGTCAATCAATCAGTTGAGCTCCGGACCGTCGCCACCGCCGCGAAGTTAATTCGTTATGCTAAACGTCGGCTGGGGCGAGAGGTTGCGATTTAATAATTTGACTTCCGTCGTGCGGTGTGATGATGATGATTCGTTTTTGAAGTATACGTATGTGTATAATGTTATCGTATCTTCGGAGAAAGATAATCTTTGCGCTATGGTGTATTGCGGTCTATGTACAGTCAAATTAATGAAACAATCATTGACGTGTTAAAGGTTAACTAATACATGAATTTAGCACTTGAACTATATTCAAGTGAATAAAGAAGATGGTTTTACATGTACTCGCGCAAAGCGTATCGAATATCATTCAACAAAGCTATTTAAAGTTTTGAAAAAGAACAACGCGGCATCACATTTCAACCAACCGCAATTACAACTTTATACGAACGATCTAATTTTTCGTACTGCATCGCAAGACAGACTTTGTTTTTCTGTTTACTCCGATAAGTACGGATCTGCACGCTGACACGTATTAAGCATATAGAATGGAGTCTGTTACATTGTTTATTGCTACGCGACTCTTGACTTCCTTTATAAGACCACGAAGGCGAGATCTCCTTTGTTCCGAGATCCCTGACAGCTCAGCGAAAAAGCACACACACAAGAAGCCATTTAGTCATACTCTAATGACGCGCGCGCGCGCATGCCGCGAATTCACACTGAAAACTCTAAGAAGCGCGACATCGAAAACTTGACGTGTATATATATATATTTCACGATATACCCCCAACTGTGCGCCCCGACACTTCTCTCTCTTTCATTCGCAATAAACAAAGCATTCTTCGGGCTAATTCTTTCTTTCTCCTTTTCCCTATTTACCGCGCGTGTGCTATAATACTAAAACTGTAAAACGCGAAGAAGCGCGCTGAAATAAAAATAAGGCACCGCAGCTAATATATACGATACAGAACGAATTGTTTCCTCATTGATGCGACGTGCGCGCGAGTGTGTCGAACGATGGCATAAAGTGTGTAGAGGGAGAAAATATTTGCGAGATCTAATTGAATGACACACAGCGCGCGAAAGGCTTTGAATTACAAGCCGTATTATTGTCGCGGTGTATTATACACGGGAGCTATATATACGGGCGACTTCTCTTACACGCTCGTAAAAAAAAGTACCGCTAATCTTATCTCCTACACGATAAGACACGATACATTGTCGTACAAGAGCGCAAACGCGCTACGCGGTTTATAATTCTGGCGCGACAATTTGAAATCGTCTTCTTCTTCTTCCGAGATGCACCGACTCGAATTCAAGGGAAGTCACTTTACTCTCTCGGTATAATATATACATACAGTGGCTATGCAGCACCACAACGTCAGCATAACATCCGGTCCGGTGACGGATAAAATAACGTCGTCGGCACTTGGAAAATAATGTATAGCTCGCGCGTTTTGTAAAACACCCGAGTGTATATATGTTAGTGAGAGTTGGCGCACTTTGACGTATATTTCGCGCGCGTTTGACCCATGGTTCAATATTATTCTTTCGTTGTGCGTGGAGACGAATCGTCGTTTGTTGCCGTTTTCTTTTCTTTCGTTTTTAGATCAGTATGGCAATGGTAGAGAGGGGGAATATGTGTTTTAAAAGTGCTGAATACTTTGCATACGGCTGACTATATAGCGCGGTCCCGTATTATCGCGTTACATGTGATGAGTTTAACGTATATAGAGACGATTTGAATGAGTGGAATATTTTAAAAGTGATGCGCTCTATAGTAGTGCGATTAAAATGTTGAAAGCTTTTTTTAAATATTACCACACGTTAGATATGTATGCGGGTGAAATTTTAAAGGATAATAATATATAAGAAAGTCGTTAAAATTTATTACATTTTTTCGAGTGTAATATAGACTTTATACGCATCCTTTATGTTTATACTATAAACTTGATTGATCATATTTTATTTATGGTTTTACGTAATGTATATATATATTACTAAAAAGTTAACCTACCGTTTACCAAAACGCCTGTACCACATAAAACCATAATATACTCAACCGACAATAGAACTAACTTCAAAAAACTGTCTCTCCCACGCGGGCGGCTCTTTTTAATGCCTCCTCGAAGAAGCAACGACTTATACGCGACGACGACGACGACGACGGCGGTAGCTCTGCGGAAAGCTTTTAATTTACGTCGTAAGAAGTCCGTTGAGTAAGGAGACGATCGGAGGAGGGGGGGCGTACACGCGCGCGCGCGCGACAGAGCCGGAAACACAGTACAGCGGCGGTAACCGCTCGAACATGCCTCCTCCATCTACGGGCATTTCCTTAATGGACACGCGCTCTCATCCATGGGAAACCATTGGCCCGTATATATATATATATGAGCAGCGAGTTGCGGGAGAGACACAACGAATGAAAATTAGACTGAGCGCGAATGCAGCGACAAAAGACGCGACGACGCCTTTGAATTTAGCGAGAATCGTGTCGCGTGACTGTTCTCACGTTTGCAGCTATATGTATATATATCTATGTGTACATATATCTGGCCGATCGATTGGATCTGTACGGGTGTATCGAGGGCCTAATTACGGGGCAGGTATAGAGATAGATGGATGAAGATAAGGGAGAGAGAGAGAGAGGGAGAGAGGACGAGGCGGATGTGACCGGTTGTAAACAGGGATGGAGATGGTCGAATTGTAATGGCATGTAAGTTCGATATAGGATTATGCATATTTATAGGGGATTAGGTGGTGGGTGTCGCGTATAGTGAAGAATAGATGTCAAATATCCGGTGAGCTGGTATAACGTTACATCGACAATTTTTTTTTTATAATTCTCACGTGAAGAATATTAAATTTGATACGGATATACGGGTAAGAAAAAAAAGTCATATTTCATAACCATACTCAACTTCCGCAGATATTCGTACACATCACAAATGTAAACTTTAATATATTCCTCAAACGCTTCGTTGCTCCAAAACTCGCGTTCTCAGGCTTACGCCGTACAGTGCGTTGCGTCGCGCAAAGAGGGTCGGTGACGTCACGCGATTTAAAAATATCTCTCTCTCTCTCTCTCTCTCGGCGAGCGCGTTTGTAACGATGCTCACACTGCGCGTATATACACTCGCTGCGTGCGAGAGGCGTGAGTTTATCCGAGTCGATGGTGTAGAGTCTCTCGCACTCACTTTCAAGACAAAGGGCCTCCCCACACCGCGGGCTTAAGTGCCGTCCACGCGAAACAAAAGATTTTCTGCACGGATATAATCGCGGAGTATATATGCACGGAAAAGTGTATATATCCCTTCCCCTTCTCTTAGCTGTTTCCGCCACGCCGGTCTAATTATAATGACCCACAAAGTCGCGCATGATCAATTCGCGTACCGCAAGAGCTATTTCGGCGGCGACGCTTTGGTGGAGTTTGCATGGCGTTGTGTCGCATTGTGTGTGAGTTGAGGAAAGTGGTCTATTACAGCTGTAAGAGCTGTTGTTTGTGGATGTTGGGAAAATATTGGTTGTATGTAGACGGTAGTGAAGTGTGTTAATGGTGACTGATTATTTTCGAATTTGGTTGTAGTTTGTGGGCGACGTTGTTATAATTATTGTTAATTCTATCAAAAAATGGAACAACTGTTAGTTTCCTAGATTTATGAATAAATTTAAATCTTATTTCCAAGCATATATTTAGCTGAATTTTGGCGTTGCTATAATGATTATGTGACATTTGTGCAATTATTAAATTCAATTTTCCAGATAATTTAAAACAGGATTAAAATATGGCGTATCATGTGCACAAACAACCTTACCGTGTTTCATTATTAAATCATAATATTCTTACAAGCAAACTCACTACAAAAACGAAACGAAAGCTCATGTGACAGCTCTTTAAATACCCCCATCAGCATCAATAATCAAAAACCTGCCACCCGTCAACTCTTGCATATTATGCGCACAACTCGCTGCCCCCATCATCGTGTACACCAAAGCTAATTTGTCAGCAGGCATCGTGTGTCGCAAAAAGGTAAGCGCGCGCGCGCGTGTGCGTATATATAACTTGACGCAAATTTTGGAGACTTTTAAGCTCTCTCAAGGAAATCCACTTTCCATCGCTACGTGGTCGTCGCACCCATCATTAAAGTGAAAGGAAGTCTCGTGCGAAGAGCTGCCGTTCGTGGTCGTCGTCGTCGTCGGAAAAAATGGCCAACGTGCCACTACTGCCGCTGCCGCCGCTTCTTTTTAGCCCGCATGATGCAGCTGGCACCTGTCCCGGAGAACCGCCACGCGCGCACGCATGAGCGGCTGATTCGACTGCGAATTACGACCAAAGGCAATTTACGCCCCGCCAATTACCGAATCCCCCCGCGCCTTAACCATTCTTTTTTTTTGCCCTACCAGTGCGAGCGAGAGCACTTTTTCGCCTTGTTTATTTTTCGCTTGTCGATTCGAGTGAGGCGCGTGTGCCGATGGGGGAGCAAAGGTGCAGCAGCAGCAGCAGCCGCTGGAGGCCTACTACTCTTTGCGCGTTTTCGAGTTTTCTGTAAGTGCACGCGGGAGATATCTTTTTTTTGCTTTGTTTTTATCGGGGAGTTGTTGTCGTTTTCGTTTTGCAAATTCGTATAGGTTGTCCGTTGAGTTCTCATAAAGTTTATTTTGGTTAATTGATCGTTTGCTTTCGATGTTATATATGTTAATTTTAAAGGTTTTGTTTGGTTTACAAAGAGGTACGGGTTTGCTTTGCACTTCGATTTTCAGATGATCAATTTTATTGTAGAGTGGTACTGGTATAAGGTTTCGGTATTCTTATATTAAGAATTATAAATGTAAATTTTAATTAATATCCATATGATACATAGGGTTTAATATATAATCTTCTTTACATATCAATATAATTTCTCACGAGGATTATCCACGGCGGTGCGTTTCTAATCGTCGAGTATTCCTCATTACTCCCGAATTCCGCGTGACACGCAAAATTCTACCGGAGGCGATAACCATCGCTCGACGCGACCGCAAAACCAATAATAGCGAAAGCCCGCGTATATGCGTGCGTGTACCATCTTGGTTCCCACGAAGTGCGACAACATGTGTATATATATACTTCAAGAAAATTCCTTCGAAGTAAAGTCGCCCGCACGCTTGCGCCTAAAACACCTGCGTCTAATCGCGATGTATCGACACGCACATACTTATATACCCATGTAATAAACAGTTCACCGGTCGTAATTAAAAAGTGACGCGCGCTTGTGTATATACATGTACGTCGCTCTTTTCTTTTGTCCCTTCGCTTGACTTATACTTCCTTCCACGTGCGGGCGGATAATAGCGGAAGAGCATCGTGTATATAAGTATTAGTGCGCGCACTGTACGTTTTTTATTCTCGTTCGATGAGAAAAAAAAACGACTCGCGGCTTAATATGCGAAACACATTTGCATAACGGTCGTCCATGCCCGCGTGTAAGTGTATGCGTTTCATTTTTATGCGACCGTTTGTTATGGGAATAGTAGAAATTTATAGCGACGTACACGAGTGTGTTGTGGTCGTGTATATAACGTTAACGTTCGATTGAGTTGTTATTGTTGGTATATATACACTGTAAAAAAAAATTCCAGAAATTTAATGCACATATGCTGGAAGCAAATTTCAAGCAGGTACATTAA
>JAWWEQ010010387.1:0-42811 GCA_035583055.1 Torymus tubicola | reverse complement strand
CCATAATTATAGGAAAAATTACTATAATTCTGGTAAATTTTCTAATAAATTATGGTAATTTTTTGGGTTTTTACAGCTTGTGGTACAGCACAAGTTTACAGCTTGTGGGGGCTTTACTAGAAAAATGGTAATTTTTCCAAACACATTTGGAATTTTTCCTATCTTTTTTTCTCAGTGTATTAAATACTGTGACTACTTGAATATTTATAATCCATGTTGAAAAATACTTCACATCATCTCATAATCTCTTCCCACCGCCCAGCTGCCTATCTGAAAATCATTACACCTTTTAATTCAAAAACACATCAATCGCCGGCAGCCCGAGCCATTTCAGTTACACGCGACGAGATGTTACCCGTCCGGAAAGCTTCGTTCGCCCTGCATATACATATACACACTGGCATAATCCGGCTACTGATGACGCGGTGCATATTATCTGATCGGTATATTACCGAATTTCCAATCATCAATTTTACGACGCTAGTCTGCACGCGCGCGTTCGCTCGCGCCTGGATACAAATTGTACGTTACGATATTACGCGAATGCAGATGCAGAAATTTGTATTGTAGGGGATGGGGAAGGGCTAATGAGGGCTGCTGCAAGAGCCAAAATGTTTATTTGTATATTTCAGGATGGAAATTGATTTTGTTGGCTGATATTTATTTTCATGATATAATGATGATGCATTCATTGGATATGATTTAAATACGTTGTTGTTACATAATGTGAAAATTGTTTGATCATGTAATTTGTATATATACTCGTTGTTTATTGGTAGACAGCCTCTTTCCGAAATTGAAATTCAATAAATGGAAACCTATTGCAGACAAGAAAACTTTATGCTTTTTAAAACTTTTATTACACGTATATATCTTTTTAATAATAAAATCGGCGAAAACTTTGTTTTAATTCCACACGAACTTAAACTTATATTAAATTTAAGAAATTCATTAGCCTAATTACCTGCTTCAAATGAAATCCGACTTAATAAGATCACCGGAATCCTCTCCACGATTATTGTCATTAAATTTGCCCCGATTCACGTCTACGACACTGTACAACGACGACGAGGACGACGACGACGACGACGGGAATCACGAAACCCCCATATTTTTAATTCATTTCGCCGATGAGGTAACCTCCGCTAACGGAGACTAATGTCCGCGAGCACGCCACCGTCCCAGAGACAGTCGCAACAATTACAAGCTTGTTAAAAGTTGCACGTGCGCACGCGCGCAAGCAAGACAAACAAGCAGCCGAGGCACATTTCGAACGACAGGAGAGAAGAGGTATATGTATTTGTGTGTTTGTGTAGTACTGGTTCGCGGAAAAGAAATTAAAAATATACTAACGAGGATTGCGAAAGGTAAATGGTAGAAGATTGGGTTAGCGAATGGTGGTACGTCGGTATAGACTGAGGAAGGATTTTTAGTGGAGGAAAATTAGTATAGCGAATGTGGAATGAAGAGGATTGGTTTGCGTAATGTTCCAATATTCTTTTAATAGAAAGATTTGCTAAATGTGGTGTTCTATCAAACAGGTTAATGGCAAAAGCAAATTGTAGACTTTGCGAGCTACTGCGAAATCAATATGTGAAGTGTAGAATTTACAATGAAAGCTAATTGTTAAAAGCTTTTCAACGTTTCTGTTAAGTATTGCAACAAGTTAAGATCAATACTTTACAACCGGTATAAAAATAGAAAGCTAAAATTTACCAATTGATAAACAGAATGATAGAAGACAATAAGTTAATTCTGGTAATGGATTATTCTTAATCACATTATAATGATGAAATTTGCAGTCTAGAAATGTACAAAAACTAAAACAATCTACCCTTAACAAAAACTTAAACCCACTATAACCTTATTACACAATCCCGCCCACTGATTTCCTTTTCATTACCTCTCCCATTTACCCATCACAAAACCGCCTCTACCCATGTCCCTTAATAACAATCAACCGTGCAACCCGCAAAAACACGACACGCTAGAAAGACAGACAGGCGACATACCGTCCCCTAGCTGTCTCTCTCTCTCTCTCTCTCTCTCTCTCTCTCTCTCTCTCTCTCTCTCTCTCTCTCTCTCTCCTCTTACACATTAGAATCCATTTCACTTTCAGCCGCCAACCTTACACCCACGCAGCGGCATAAGAAGGTTCATAAACGGAGCGATAAATATCGCAGTAATTGATGTGATCATAAACTCACGCTCGTGCGACAGCAGCGGCGCCTGCGTTATGAGTGCAGTAACGTCAGCGCCGTTCGGCGGTTAGCCGCGTGCACGTTGCTGCTGCTGCTGCTGCCGACGACGCCCTAATTGGAGTGCGTAACTTTGCCTCGGATGCGAGAGGTGCATAAGGCTAGGAAGGAAGGCAAGGGAATGGTGTACCCTCTTGATACGGTACATTATAGCAGCGATGACACCGTGACGGATGAACGCAAGGGCACACACCATGGGGCAAATTGCGAGACCGACACGAGTTTACCACCACGAGTGGGAGACGGAATTAGGGTGAGGTTTTCGTGGTGGTAGACTTTTTTGGAGGGGACAGGTGAGGATTTATGGAGAGGAAGAAGGATAAGGTGGAAGATGGGTCTGTCTTGGAGATGGTTTTAGGAGGTGTCTGGGAAAGGGCTTTTTGATTGGGTTGAGTATTGTGGATTTCAAGAAGTAGTTTTGTAGAGCATAAACATATTGGTTTATTAAATTAGAAGAAGGATAATTCATATTTATTAATTAAAAATTAAATACCGTGATTTTTTTTACAGAATACTTTCTTATACTCAAAAAATTATTTTTCAATCATATAACTATTTTCATTATAAATTATCTGTTTGATTTATTAGTCATGAAATCTAATAATATTTATGAAATAACTTCTTGGTTTAATGAATTAAAACATTGATTTTAATAATTTGTTTTATCTTCATGAGTATTACTAAAAGTCTACCAACTAATATAACAAGCATCAACAAAATAAACCTTCAACAAAAGACGCTACTACTATCTCAGGTAGTCACGACCATATTTCTCTCATTTTGTACGAAGATTCTTCCTTCCTTTTTACAGCAATTTCTCAGTCGTTACCACAAAATCACCGGAAACGGCTCGAAATCATGAAAGAAAACGTCCTGCAAATCGCTGAACGATGGCCAATCCCGAAGACCATCTTCTCCCATAGGACACTTTCACATCTCTCACCTTCCCTCTCTCGATCAAACCAAAAACCAAATACCCGCGCAAACGAGGTGCGAATTCACGTGCGTGGTGGAAATTACCGTGCAAGAAACCCATCCAAGAGATGCGATGCATTATGTAACGGCGACGCGGGCACGTCAACGTCGTTCGACGTCGGCAGCGGTTCTCTCGCACCGGACGATTCGCAATCAGGGACACGCGATGTTCCCCGAGATTCGCGCGCCGAGATTGTGCCGAGAGAGAGAGAGAGAGAGGGAAAAAGAGAGAGAGAGTCACGCAAGCCTCCTCGCGAGAAAGGAAGGAAGGAAGGAAGAACTGTAGGGTTTTTTTCGAAGTTGAAGTGAGGCCGAGGTAGGGCGTTTTTATGGGCGAAGTACTTGGAAAGTTTTTTTTTTGTTTTTTGTAAGAAGTTTTTTGTGGGTTTTCAGATGGAGAGGTTAATGAGTGTCGTAGAGTGATTTGTAGGTAATGGGCTTGTGGGATTTGTTCGTTAGTTTGGTATGATTAAGGGGAGGTTAATATACTAGTACGTAACGATTGTAAAAGTGGTACTAGTACGTAGCCTGACCTAGTTAATAATATAGCTATGATTATTTACTCGAGCACGTACCTCGTTTTTCCGTTATTACGTACGACTAGTACATTAACTTGACGCTGGTTATTTATTTAAAGGAGAGAAAAGTAGTTTAAAAACTTTGGTGAACGAAACAAAAGGTTATTTTTTAGTAAAATCTACTAATTCTCACAGCGAGGGAAGCGAATAGCTAAAGTTTTGCGCGAGTATTGACTACTTCCGAGAATAATTTGTAACGTTAAATGTCGCATGAACGTAAAATTAAGAATTTATACGACAAAAGCACGACAATAGGTAACTCTAATAAACATGTTTCCGGCACTGTAATTCATGCAGAAATAATTCATACAGACATTCATTTCACAACATTATAAGAGAGTTAACGTCAGGAGATATCATCGAACAATAAATCACTTTAGAGAAACTTTTTGTTACGTACAATTCTAGCAAATGTAAATATATAATGTTTAATTTGGTAGTATATAATATAATTTATTAACTATTCGCATAATTCGGAAATGGTTCGAGCACATTTCCTTAATAACCGTTAGAAAGTGACATTCCACGAAGTAAACCCATCAAAGTTTTTCATTCCCAGCTTAATGACACGCCTTTGACGATCGACAATTTTTACGGCATCGTTAAAAATAGCTGTAAGGAAAACACATATGGTAAAAATGGTTAAAGTGAAATTTAACGCGCATCCATTGCACGGTGATCAAATATTGATGCGCCATTTGATATATTATTATATTAAATTAGACTTAAACTTAAATAACAATTGATAAAAGTAAGTTTTAATAGTTATAGATTTATAAGTATAGTAGCAGTACTGTACTCTATTACTAAAATACTTTCTACTGGTATATTCTAAATCCAAAATATTTAATTTTCTAAAACTCATTACTTGAGCATATTAGTATTTCATGAGGTTACGTCTGCACGACTATTGCATTTTTAACGAAAATCTTTACATTATTTATCATCATTCCATCTATCATATCTATATCACTTATAACCTATTGAATTAATCTCAAAAGATATTAAATAATAAATGAATCATAATTACAATTGAATAAATATATCTTAAGAATAAATATGTATAATAAATACAAATAAATAAAAAAACAAATAAAATTCATCTTTACGCAATACGAATGCAAAAAATCCACTCTATATAAATAAAAATTAACTGTCAATTTGACACACAAAGCTCTCCATTTTCACCCTTGCAAATTTACAGTTATCGCTGAGCCATCTCGCACCCCTTAACCCACAATCCTAAATACCCCATGGGGTAATTCAATAACAATCTCGTCTCTCTCCTCTTTGAATCCACTTTTTTTTCATCACACATCCCCCTATCCCATAACAACAAGTCACGTTGTGACTTCCACTTCGATCCTTTTCTCGCGCGCACTTTTCACCTTCCAGGATTTCCGTTCTCACCTGACCGGCCCTTAAACACACATATCCGCATCTACGCGTGCGCACAGTGCCTGAATAAATCATAGTCATAAACCCCTGCTCTCCACCCGTACCACTATCTCCATCTCGACTCCTTCGCGGTGTACGTATATGTATATGTGTATACACGATAACGGCCGGCGACCGAACGATCGAGAGCAAAAAAAAGTGTGTATCAACCATCGCCAGGTCAAGAGAGAGAGAGAGAGAGAGAGAGAGCGCGAGAATACGACGGTACTAGAGGTAGTAGCGATCGTATACGCATATATATAGAGAGAGAGAGAGCTGCATGTTACGTACACATATACACGTGCCGAGTTTACGAGGCCCTTCGCCGAAGGCCGCCACTGAAAGAAAACTGCTCCCCCACTCTTTACTTTTTCCCGCGAAGAAGTAAACCGCCCGCGGTAATCACCCATAGAAGTTCCCGGAAAAATAGGCGACGCGGTGAAAATTGCCCGGCGCGAAAAGTAGTCTTTCATTAATTAGACGGAGCCTGGTGTGGAAATGGAGATTCCAATTGGCGAGTTGGCGTCGGATTGTTTGCATGTTTGAAAAAGTACCGAGGAACTGGGAAATGGTGATGGCTAAGTTCGTTTGATTAGGGTGGAAATAGTTTCTCCGGGGTTCGATCTTTTTTTATGGGATTGAGGAATCGATGGGAGGGAGTAAGCCAAATGTCGGTCATTGGATGCAAAGTTGTTGTTGTGGAAAGAGAATGGTTAGAATGTAATTGGATTGCATTTGTTGTATAAAATGTTAACATTTCGATACTGTAAGAACTAATGGTATGAACAATTGCGCCAAAGTTTACTAAACAAAAGGTTGAGAAAGCGTTAGAGTAAACGGGATACATCATATTTTTGTATAAAGAATACAATAAATTCATGAGTACAACAAGTGTTTAAGGAGTTAAAGTCGACGAAGCTAGTCGACGAATTTCAAAAGTTCACGGGGAAACCTTTACATCAACCCTACGAATATCATTATGTACAAGTGCAGCAAATACGCGAGATGATAAAACGCCGAAGTTGGAAAGGCAGAACGTTAATCAAATCTTTACGAGTTCGCCTTTTACTGCAACGTTCAGACACATTCTCTCTTTCTCTCACTCTCTCTCTCTCCGTTTCCTTCACCAAAGTTCGGCGTTCCATCTTCCGACGCATTAGCAGTATGCATGTATAATGACGAAGGCAGCACATTCCGGATTTATGGAGTACCCTCAAATTCAAAAATGAATTATGCGCAGAAGCCAAGGGAGTCCTAATTTTGGAATACCTCGGTTTTGGCACACCTAAAGGAACTGTAGAATGAATAATCGTGCCGCAAAGGATGTGATTTCATATATAAGGATATATCTAGTCGAATACTAAAATGTAGGACGTACCATTAATGATCGATCATAAAACAATGATACATTGTGATTCCAAATTATAGAAACCACGCAAACGCAAACGAAAACAAACCAACCAATCGATTCATAGTTCAACACGATTCGCCAATCATACCCAATTTCAACTATCCAGCGTAACAAAAAGATTCTCACCTCCATTCATTCGAAACTTCATTCATCACAATTTCCTCGCAACCACAGTACAAAGGCACATATATATACACCAATCGCTATACATCCAGAATAGCCATAGTCATCCCTACCATCTCAAATCCGAGGCCAATTTTCTCGCTGCAACAATTCCCCTCTAACATAAACACTCACATACAAAGATACATATATACACATGAGGTAGGGACAATCTTTTTTCCGGAGCACCGAGTGTGTGTATATATATATAAGAAAACGAGACTCTGATAAAGCGTCGCGCGCTCGCGCCGGAACCGCAAAGCAAGATAAATCCCACTCGGCGTGCAGAGAGAGAGAGAGCCTCAAAAAGTAAAATAGGTCCCATGCGGAGCAAGCGAGTGAGAGAAAGAGAGAGACTGCGAAATCTCGATGAAAATCCTTGAGTAATGTATCTTGAGCCCGCGCTGACGGCCTTCCCCATTGTTCTTACCTCTCTCTCTCTCTCTCTCTCTCTTTCTCTCCCCGGGCCTTTCATCTCTTTTTATCTCTCCCATCCCCCCGGCCGCTTTATTCCAGCCGACTATCTCCCTCCTCTCTTTCTCTCACTCGTACATTCGCGAATCTCCATCGAGCGGGGTCAACCAGTAATCGACTTTCTTCCTCTCTCTCTCTCTCTCTCTCTCTCTCATGCTGACTCTCTCTTTCTCTCTCTCTCTCGCTCTCAGTAATTTCGTTCGCCGAGTCTTTTGCTCGCTCGCGCTCCGTCTCATTTCTCATGTCGCCCACGCGCGAGCGACGAAAGGCGCACGCGTCCGCGCGCACGAGTCGAGGAGGATGAGCAGCGCAGCGAACGAAAGAGAGAGAGAGAGAGGAAGAATGAAGAGAAAGGACGAGAAGGAGAGAGAAGGAATTACGGAGGAGCGCGCGCACCACGCGTTCCGATCGTTTTGATTGCGGATGCGCTGCCAGCACTCCTCGCCTTTTTCGGCGTACAAGCAGCAGCAGCAGTACTAGTCGGGCCTTTTCAATGGTTTGTGATTACCGTTTGTATTTATGAGGGTCGGGAGTAAATAGTGGTTTAAGAGTTTTTGGGGTTAGTTTTTTTTTGTAGCTTCGATGAGTTGTTGTTGAGAGGTGGTTGATCATTATAACGCGGAATTATCTGGCCTTCGAATCTTAGATGCGATTTAATTTCAATTTTCTTATAATACAAGGTGGAAGAAAATTCTGAAAAATCTGATAGTTAGGTATAATAATATATAAAAATCAAAACTAGTAAATGAAATGAAAAATTTTTAAAAATAAAACGAATAACAGCGTATTCTGAATATGTGATATATTATTTTTATTATTTATTATCGAAAATATTGTTTATTAATATAAAAAGAAGAATGATTCTCTGAAATAATAAACTATAATATTTGCAATCTTTTAATGCATAAGAATGCCTCATTGCACCTTCCAGTAAAACTCCAACAGCCTTTGATCCACCATCCACCACAGTATTTACACCTAAAAACTCCTCTAACTTCCCAAAACCCCAACTTAAAAAAAAAAGAAAAAAAATCACAAAACTCTCTAGCCAGTCCTAGCTCTTCGTCGCCATACCATTAATACATTTACAGGCCGAAGCGCACAAACTAAACTGCACAGCCCCTCGTCGTCGTCGTCGTCGCGTCGGTCCTTGTTAGCAAAGCGTAAAGAGTGCAGCAGCAGCGGCGTCGCCGTTGCTTTTTACACTACATATATATACCACCAACGTACTCACCCCTGAAAAAGGGAAGCCGCGCGTGCACGTACGCGACAAGTCGTCGCTTTTTTCCGGCGCATCACGTGCGCAGAAATGAAACGCGTTGGGGCGATTTTTTTAGGGAGTCGCAAAATTTCCGTTCGCTATATAAACCCAAAGATATATAGAAGGATGAATGCGCGCCTTCTATACGTATAGTTCTACCGACCGAGAATTTAATCGTTTTCTGTATATACACAGAGGAAGAGAGAGAAGGAGGAGGAGAAAGGGAGAACCGTCTAGCAGTATGGCGCGGCCCTGTTTTGATGAAGATAAATATCTGGAAAGGGGTGGAGAGGGAGTGGCGGAGTGGTTTGCGCGCAATTATCGTGATTATGGTGTGCCGGTGTAAAGAGACGGTTTTTGCAACGTTTTTCGCGTTGATTAAATAACTTTGAGGACGGGGAGCAGCTGGTTGTTTTAGTTGGAGAGGTGTAAATGTTTTGAAACTCAAAGGAAAATGTAGTGTGACTGTATCTCTCAACGGAGATAAATAATCATATCAAAATAATATTCTAATACTTAAAATATTGATACGGATGAATTATTAATGAATGTGGTAATCTTAATACAAGAAAAATGTTGCTTAATTAAAGAAGAATTTTCATTCGATATTTGAATTGTTTAATATGAGACTATAATGTGAGTACAACAAACAGCTGTTGACAAAATTAATAGACAAGAGAGAAGAATTTACCGAAAACCTAGTGCATTACGAGTATTGTAAATAAAATTAGATAAGAGGTAAATATAAAATATAAAACGAATTGGGAGTAAAAAATTAATATTATCATAACAATACAAATATATGTATAATTAAAACACGTAGTGAAAACGCAATATGATTTATCAAACAATCAGCTAATTAAAATACCATTTTGATACAGATTTAAAACACGGACGTTTTTTATGCTTAAAAGCAGATTATTGTTTCTTATTGACCTAACAGACTTGAGCAAATTGTTCTACGCGCGAATTACATCTATCGTAATTGAAAACTTGTATAGTAACCCGTACGAGCAAGCTTCACTATATTATAATACCTAAAACAGACGTACATTTCAAACCAACCTTATCGAGTCTACGCAATTTGAATTTCTCTTACAGGCATTATAAAATATATAGCAAACATTGCCTTAATAAGATTACCAAAAGCAGCAAGAAAAATGAAAATATACTTTCATGACCAAACAGGTCAAATTCATTCCATAACCACAAAGCGAGCGCGCGCGCGCGCAGTTCCCCACAACAACTCTCCTATCCACCTTCCCTACTACCACCCTATAATCCACTCATCCGAACTACACACACGCACACATACACACACACACACGAACTCAATCCGTCAAAGTCGAAACTCTCCGCTCGGCAGCCCACACATACACTATATAGCCAACAAAAAAAAACGAACTAGAGAGACTGTACGCGTACAGCATAGCAGCAGCAGCAACAGTAGCACATAGGCCAAAGCGAATCCAACGAAATTTAGTTTAGCCGTATTACAACCGACCGTCCGGAACAACACAACGGTCGAGCAAGCGAGCTTCCATCAGACTCGTAAAGCTCGCGGAATAGCGTCAATCATCCACAGAGCAGAGGAGAAATACACGCGCACGTCTGTGTGCACGTGTGTATACATGTGCACTTTGGATTTTGGCGGCAAACAAACTCGTGTATACGTGTGTATGTGTGTGTGTGTATAGCGTTACGAAAGATTTTTCGGAGACCAAGTGGACCTTATTTTTTTATTTACGCGGAACGTGGATGTTATATGGGGTGGGGTCGTAAACGTAGAAGAGGGGTGAGGAAGAAAGAGAGAAGAAGATGGAGGGAAGGGGGGATATATATATTGGATTCTTGTTTGATTTGAAGACGTTGGGGGAACGTCGACGACGACAACGATGTATTGTGAATCGGGGGTCGTTTTTACGGCTATGGTAACGTATGGGGACGTAAAATTTTTAGATACTTGGCAGGAATTGGGAAATGCTAGCGAGTCGTGAATATGGTGTCAGTTTCTTTTTTTTGTTTTGAGGTATATCTGATGGATTGCTTTTGAGAATTGAGAAGTTTGAGATTACGTGCACGGTTTTCGATTTTCACATTGTATGAACACATGGTATTTGTAAAGGGGGTTTGAGAGAATCAGTAATTTAAGCGAATTTGTTGAATTCCTAATTATATAAAATTACATACACATTTCTTTCATTATGAATGTTAGAAACTTAGATTTCTTTGAATTTACATTATTATTGCATTAATAATAATGAAAGGTACTATGTTACCTACGTAAAGTATATATATACTAATTTCCAAATATATTAAAGTTAAAGACCATCACTGCAACGTTATCTATAAGATACATTATTAATCGATTCATCAATCATCAATCGGTTCCTCCCTATAATTTCTATTGCCAATGTCCAGTCAACGAATGAATAATAATGTTCAATCAACTGTAGTTTATCATGTCTAAATTATGATTCAATCAGTTGAAATTCACAATATTGATCATCACAACTCATCCCCGCCATGAAAACAAATAACAATAAAGCGACTATAAATAACCACGGGGAAAGCTGCAGAGGCGTTCATTAGACGCACTGAACTACTTAAAAGAAGGTATATTAATAAATATTACACAACGCGTCTTCTCTCTTCCTCCTCCTCCCCCCACGCCTCTCTGCAGAGATAAGAAAATCGATACACGGACTTTATTTACAGGCGCGATACATCAGGTTCACGTCAGCTTACTTTCTAATTTTAAATCAAGACCATAACTCTGCCCGTGTGCACGCAGCTAATTAACTCGTTTACTTCTGTTGCGGCCTCTTAAATTAAAAGCCCTTTCGTAATGTTCGCGGGATTATTTATTAACGCGGGAGTCCGCAAAACGTCTTCGATATATACCGCGCATAATTGAATGGGTAAATAATGTAACTGTGAGTGAAGTGTCGGTAAAGAAAAATAGAGAATAAATAATGCAAGTTAATGTTAATCAAGGTGTATAATTGACTTGAAAAAGTTGTTCTGGTTCTGAGTTAATTGATAGATACCGATTCTGTTCTTATATGGTATAAAGAATAAAGCGGTATAATTGGTTAGAAAATTAAATATTTAAATATGCTAGCTCAGAATGGTAATGCCGTATACGCAAGAAAGCTTATGCATAAGACTCCACTCAAGAAAATCAACTTACTATCGTTTCATTTTACTGAATAGTATAATCCAATAATCTAATCGATATTCAAAATATTTTAATCAAATTCCATAGTAAGCATTCTAAACTTTCATTCACTTCCGAAATCAACTAATATCCAGCATATAACTGCAACTCATCACACAACCACGTAGCATCCCAGCCGCCTAAACTCTCCAAAATCTCGCATTCGATTCACCTCGCACCTCATCAACGCTCACGCGAGGTTAAACGCAAAATCTCACCTTCTCTCTACCTCATCCCTCTTCTCTCTCTCCCCTTCCCAGCCACGTAAGAAGCTTTTCATCCGGCTAATGCAATTCGCAAAGTCACACGCACACACACACATACACAATCCTCGCCTTGTACCAAAGTAGCTTTGCGCGACCGGAAATCCCGTCGCCCTTACCCAACTCACGTATATATATACACACATTCTCAAAAGTTCGCGCGCCAAGTTTCGCGCGACTTCCGTGCACACGAGAGTGGGATAGAAAGAGAGAGAAGGAAAAGGGCGAAACTGTCGCATGCGAGGCGCGCAGTATTAATCCAGCTAAAAGCTCGCTTTTTATGCTTCCCCGTATCTTTTTCGTGCGCGCGCGCTTACTCACGAGCAGTATGTGAAGTTTTTTCTTCTATATTGTTGAATGGAAGGAAAGTATAATTGCCTGCTGTGTGTAAGTGTATCTGTACGTTACTGCGTGCAAAAGGATAGCAGCGTTATTGTTGCTGGTGTAATCAATTAATATAGATAGTTGGCGAATTAGCGCATTTTATTTACAGAATATAGATCTAATAATTGGCTTACGTAGTAATGGATTGATTCTAATTAGTGGACTTATTTGTTTGTAAAACATAATATGAACATTCGAATGATTGGATGTATCTTTGTTTTGCAACACTGTTATTGCTTGAAAACAACGTTTACTAAATTATTATATCCAGTTCATGTTACAATAATAACAAATATAGCAATTTGTTAAAGTCAATAATTATTAGGAATAACAAGTTATCATCGAAATTAATATTAGTATATTCGTATGGCTTTTCAATGGTCAATTCACAATGATAATTACAAATTTCATTACTACACCTAAATCTTTTCTATTACTTAATAACTAATAATAAATAATAAATAATAACTAATATTTAATATCATTATTTTCAGTACTACAACCTTCACTCAACCCAACAAAATACGCAAATCCCTATCCACACTCGATCCTTTTCGTCGCATTCCCCTCCGCATCTAACCGGTAACCTTTCATTCGTGAAAAGTAGGGGGTTGTAAGCGCGAACTTCGAACGAGCTCACCTCACAGCAGGGTAATTACGAGATCGCGAGATTCAAAGCTTGCCAGAAGGCAAAGAAGAGAAAGAGAGAGCGAGAACGAAGATTCGAGGTTGTCGTGCAAGTTGGTCGTTCGAAGGAGAGAGGGTCAGTCGGCGAATGAAGCGATTAAAAAGGTCGCGAGAAGCGTTTACGAGGTGTTTTACGATTGATTCTATGACACGTCCAGCTGGTCGAGAAGGTGGGGGGAGTTGATGGTGAAATGGCAAATTGACTCGTTAAAGCGATCGTAAAATGCCTCATAAATAGGTAATTATATGCGCGAGCTAATCAAACGTTTCGACATTGTATCAATAGTTGCTGATGTATTGCATTTAATTTTAGGGTTCTTTTTTGGGGGGGAAAGAGAAAAGAAGGAGATCGTAACAGATGTTTTAGTGATGTCTTTTATTGATTAACGAGTTGGAGAAAAATATGAGGGACGATGAAGATAAATATTATGCAGTTATAGTATGCGCATGACTCATAACATTTGGTCAACTGCGCAGTATATATTTAAAGAATGCAAGAGATATAAAAATGTCAAATGACATATACATTATTAATTCTCATGACATCTACTCGAACCGATATGAATATTAAAAATTAATTTCATTAATCAACTGTCGTACGATGTCAATACGCTTCATATACCTTGCAAATCCAACATTCAGATGTACAACAGTCATCATCATTCAATTCCCGGTGGTAATCGTCGCAAAAAGAGAGCTCACAAGCTCTTTTTGTCCCCCGTCGCTAAACACTCCATCACAAATTCATTACAGACACTCGTTCACTCGCTCGCGTCGCTTTCTCCAGTCGCTGCAAATGGAGCTCGGCTACGATTTCGCAGATTATTCACTCACTCGGTCGTGTCTTTGATACGCGAGCGTATAGCTGCTGCTGCTGCTGCTATGAGGCCAGAGGGCAACTGGGAGGGATTAGAAAGACATGACACAGAGAGGAAGAGAGAGAGAGAGTGAGAGACCGAGTCAGTCGCTTTATGACGACGACGACGACGACGACGACGAGTGGAAAACGGCGCGTTCTTAATGCATGCTGTACTTAAGGCTAATTGGGCCGAGAGCCCGTTAATGTTCCGGTACTTTGCACTCGGCGACTCATCTCATTCCGCGCGCAGCTTTCTTTCTCTTTCTCTCGCTCTCTCGCTCTTTTCTTTTTTTGCAGAATGTGTATATGTGTGCAGCTGCGCGCAGGGAAGAGAGAGAGAGAGGAAGAAACGCTTTTACTCCACGCGCGCGCGCGCGTAATTTCTTATTCCGTTGGATGAGAGAAGAGGTGAAGCGGGATGAGAGAGGATGGGGGAGGGGAACAATTGCGAACGGTTGGAAGCGCAACGCTAAATTCAATTGGCGAAAAGGGGAGGTTGTAATCGAGATGGAAGTGACGATGTTTCAGTGCAGTATTGTAAGCTCGTGTTCTTGCTTAAGGGATTGTTAGAGCGATTTTTCTGCTGGATTGTTAATGTTCATGTCATTTATAAACATACGTGTACGTCAGGAAGGAAATTGACTCTAGACTAATCAAAATTTTACTATTTCCCGTACATTTTCTATAATTCCATGTATTTACTATTGCTTAATTGTTTCTAAAAATAAACAGTCTCTAGTTTGAACTTTGAAAAATCGATATTCCGTGGAACAATCATATCGTCACTTGTAACGAAGACTAGCACATTTCATAAACTTACGACGAAAAGTAGCAAATTTTAATAGTTACCACGAAGACTTTCAAAACAGTCTTAAAAAATTGAAAGTAAATAATAAGAAAATGATTTATTTGAATAAACTAATCATAATCCGTGTGCGCTGCGCGCGCTTCAAACAACGTCAACAAATATTTTAGACTTTATTACAGTACTTTTTATTAACATTATCTTTCAGAAAGCATAATATATTATTTATACTAAATAATAAATTTGAATTCTAAATTTTGAGGTTAGGAACCAAATCGCAACAACATTTATTTTGTAATTAAATTATTAGACACAATATTTTAATCAATTGGGATATTGAATAATTTAATGATAATTTTATTAATTTACTGAAATGTACACAAAGACATTTAATTAATTTCTATACCAAAATAGTCATTTCATATATCAGAGAACATTTTGAATTTTGACGCTATATTCAGACCGGACGTTGAACCATCAACCAATCGCATTGCTTCTTTAAATGCTTCACAGCATCCTGTCATCTTTTTTTGAAAGAGAGGATTAATTAATTTCACTTGTTCTCTTTGAATCTTGTTACTTGCTATTTCCGTAGGCTGTAATTTTAGATGTGTCAGTCTTCGCCTATAATTTGAGATGTGCTATAGTCCTCTTAGTGAATGACTATCTATAGAAAATGACAACTTCCACCCGAACCCTTAAAAAGTATAATTTAGCAAAGAAATCGTGAAATTGAGTGAAACACAAAGAGGACGGCCAAAATCATGTTGTAAATTCAAAATATTCAAGGATATTCATCGCGGGACGCGCATATAGTGAATGTTCCAAATACGCAATGGCATTATTCAAATTTCGATGATGTAATGCGCACGAAACTGCTACACCACACAGCGCGTATAGCAATGCCACAGCCGCCGCCGCCGCCACCACTACCGCCTTTATCGTTAACATAACAAGAGCTAAGAAGATTCGAACTTGTTAGCGATATACATTCGCATTATACGCCGTAACTTCGCTACAGAGCTACTAGAATTTTGAATTTATCGCTACTTTAAAGAGCATATTCAATTTCTCCCGTAAATTCGCTATATCAGAGTCAGCTCAAAAAACAATTACAAACGTTCATCACTAAAACACGTAACCTTGTGACTACTTTATTTCCTATACTTAATCATATTTCCTACCAGATGACCCAATCATCTCGGCTATAACCCAGCTATAAAAGAAGCCAATCAAGTGTTGGACCTACCTTCAAGTTCGACGACCTTTCCAGCCCTCTTGAGTGCCTTCACAGCTTCGTCGTGGGTTGCTTCCCTAAGATCCTCCCCGTTCACTGCCAGAATAGCATCACCCACGTACAACTGCTCCGTAGCATCAGCTGCCATACCCTTGAATATCTTCGATATCAAAATAGGCATTTTGTTCTCCTTTCCACCTTTGATCGATATACCCAAGCCATTGTTATCGCTCTTCACTACCCGCACGGTTCGTTTCTGATTGGCCACTGAATCCGGCACGTCTGGGTCGCCTAGGCTATCGATGTTGTTGTTGTTGACGTTACCGTTGAGCCCGTTACCCGTGGCTGAAGTAGCAGAGCTACTGCTACCTGAGCTTTCGCAGCTTTCGTCAAGGCTGATGCTAAGATAATCGTCTTCAAGGGATACGAACACACGGTACCACTGGCCACGTACTTGGGTTTCCAAGACGCCGGCACGGCCTGTTGATGCTGATGAGCCTGAGGCGCCGGTCGCAGCTGATGATGAGGACGAGGAGGACGTCGCCCCCGAGCCTAAGCCCATCATCATGCTGGCCGCGTTGCTCGCGCCGCTCAGTTCCACCATTTCGATTTCTTCGTAGCTCACGCGCTGGAATGTCAAAAGGGAATATGGTTAGTGAACGAGAAATTGTTATGTGTCTTTTTTGGGGTTGAACAATATGTTGTTCGAAAAGTATTTGTTATTATGAATGTTTGTTATTTCTGTGGTATTACAAGATCAAAGAACATTATGTAAACGTCTAGTAATCTTGTTAACTTATCTTATCGTTAAAAAGTTTCATCGTTAATTTGTAAAGATGACGAAGACAAGTTATTAAGAGGAAAAAGTTAATGAAATTCAGCTATTGACGGATAAAAAGTATTATACAAATTAGTTTCTTGTAAGATTATATATCAAGAGTTGTCTTCGGACAAAAAAAAACAGAAGTTTTTCATTTAGGTAAAAACGTATAAGTAAGAAAACTAGTAGATCATAGACAAATCAGCTTGCAAATCAGCAGCAAATACTCGATAACTGATTTCAGAATATGCAATAAACAGAACATAAACGGTACTTAACTAGGTTTAACGTAAAATACTTCTATTTTATTGTAGTTAATTTATTTTTTGTAGTTAATACACAAGGCTCTCAACATTCAGTGCGAAAATTTCAACGCAAGTAATTCATGCCGGCACATTGTAAGAGGTATAAATAATAGAACCTAAGACGGCACTAATTGTGTTTTTAACTTCGATAACTGCCTATGAAAAAGTTTGGCAAAAGCGAAAAGCGCGCTCGTGGCCACAGCCTCTCGACTCAATGATAGAACTTTGGCGTCTGAATGCGAAACTTTCACAACGCCAGAGCAGAATCTTCAAGTTTTTCATTTTCTTTTTTACTTTTTTTTTGTAAACCGAGTCTAAAAAGCTCGCGCCCTTTGCTATTCGACAAACTTCACGCTAATGGTTGAATTACTGGTTTTTCTCGTAAAAATTCCTTTAATTTATACCTCTAAAATGAAATTCCAAGCTAATTATACGGTAATGCGTATAAATACAAGCAACATCGATATATACACACACATATTCCATTGACATGCAAAGCGTATACATATAAATCGCGCAAAAACGTACATCCGCTGAAATTAAACGGGCACAGGGCAACTGTATGCAATAAATTAATGACGCCTGCCAAGCTCTCTCTCTCTCTCTCTCTCTCTCTCTCTCTCTCTCTCTCTCTCCTGACATCGCAAAAAGCAATTGGAATTTGAAATTTATAAGCGCATTCTTAAAGCTGTTTCCGCTTTTTGCGTGGAACCGCAATAAAACTTGCACGCTCACGGCTCGCCGCCAATAAATTATTCATTAATAACCCATCGGTTGCGCTCTTTTTTCCTCTCTCTCTCTCTCTCTCTCTCTCTCTCTCTCTCTCTCGCTCTCTCTCTTTCTGCCCCTCGCGTACACTTATGAACGACTGGTTTCTTCCACCCTGCGTCGTTTATTTTTATCCAACGCGTATATACTACGCTTCTCTCTCCTACATCTGAATCCCACTGCCGCCCATTCACCCGACGATCGCTCTAATTCGCCCATTCAATAGTCCCAGACGCTTCTTTCATCTGCAATATATATACACACATGAAAAGACACGCCGCGGCGGCAAAATTTCGTCTGTCTGCGTCTCTTCTCGTACACGTGCGCGACTCTTCGGTATATACATGGGGATAGCAAGAGAGGTAAAAAGCCTCTCAAGGACGTTGGAAATACCAAGAGAGATAGATGGATGGTATATATATACGGATATATAATAGTAACTTTTTTTTTCTTATTCCGGTTCGCCGAGGTGATGGGCCGCCGATCGAGCGCGCGGGGCGATGCTATCACCAGACGCACGCGTGGCTTGTGTAACGCGGCGATTTTTATAATTCACGAAGGATGAGAGTACGTGGCGTGAGCGTTACGTCATTTATCAGCGCGAAGGCTGCATTCGGCTGAGAAATATACATATATACACGCAGGATGACGACATTTTGCAACAGTCAGTGTCGTCGTTGGTTTTCTCGAATTGCACAAAGTTCTTTTTCTCTTTTTTTTGGAAGATTAAATTAGAGTTTTTTTTCGTCACCGACAAACGTTGATGTTATGTTAATAAAGGAAGGTTTACTTTATATATATATATGTAAGTATAGCTGCCACGTGTTTTACGAGTTTTTGCCGTTTAATTATACGTAGATCTTATGCGAGGAGAATAATTTATTAGCTTTTATATATATACACGTGAGTAGCGCTTTCTATTTTATACACAAAGTTGTTTATATCTCCTTATACCTTCTAGTATTTAACTTTTATTATCGGCTTAGTTTAATAGCACCGAGACAGCTGGGAACATATTATTTGTTTCGTTCTTTTAGCGAATCCGGCAAAGAAAATAGGAATTACCACCACCGTGCCACTATATAGTTATATACGACGACGGGAGTGTAGTATGTACGTTTGACCTACATATATAAAATAAGAAATTTAATTAAGAAAATTAACAATGACTGCATAAATATACAGCATATATGTGAGAGGACGACATTTTGAATTTTAATTAGTAAAAATGCGGCATGTCTCTATATATGACTCAGCAGTGGGGTGTGAAAAAGAATAAAACATTTTGTTCCGTTCGAAAAAAATACATATCATATATAATTATAAAAATTATAATAAGCCGCTCGGCTGAACGACGACGATGTTACGCACGATATAAAATGACGAGAAAATCCGTCGTCGTCACCGAGGTATAGCTCGCACAAAAAATTAAACTACGAAATTTAATCAACCCTGCTATAAAAGCCGAAACTTTTTCTCATTCCTACTCCTACCATCCATAAACAAAAGCCTTCTCTCTCCCTCTCTCTCCTTCCCAGCCTTCGTGCCCCAGAAACAACAACAACAACAACACCAGCGGCAACCGTTGACAACGACGGAAACTCGTCAACGAGAAGAGGAGAAGTAGGCGCGTCGTAAAAAAAAAAGAAAAAAAAAGAAACAAGAAAACAAAAAGAGAAAAGGAAACCAGAATCAGGAAACTCGAGTGCGTCGTTCGTATCTGCATATATATACGTATATATAGAAGTGTTCGCGTACGCTGAAATATGCACCGTGCGCGCATATACACTGCACGCGACATTCAAGGCACGCTTCGATTGTATATGTGTATATATGTATGTGTCCAAGCTACTACTTGTGCAATATATAGGTAGAGAAATATACGCAAGGCAGTGAAAAAAACGAGTTTACGCGAGGATGGGTAAGTATTTATTGGAAGCGATGGTCCGAGAGCTGTTAGGGATAATTTATGCGGAGAGACGGGTAATTATGCGTGCAAATGAGGAACCGAGGAATCGGAACGTCTAGATTTATGTGTCTGAGAGAGAAAGAGAGAGAGCTGAAGATGGGCTATTTGTATAAGTAAATTTTTTAAATTGCAGTGTTGGTCAAGGAAAAGAAGAAGAAATCGATGTATAGTCGACCAAATTATATAGAGGTTAAGTTGAATAGAACGCATATTATGAATAAATATAAATTTAGCGCAATACCATCGTCAGCAATTCCAATCACCATAATCTTTCTCGTCGCATTAAATTTAACTACAGACATCAAAGCCGTGCGGTATTACGCAACGAGCGTCAATCAAAACCACCTTAAGACACACATACGCACTCACCATGTCTTTAAAAACCACTCCTTAGGCATGTATATATCTAGATATGTATACACATGTGTATTACCGCATAACCAGCTGATCGCGCCTGGAGGTATATCCACGGGTATGTATATGTGTATAATATACCAGGTGTATATATACTTAGATCGCGTGTCGACGGACGCCGTGTCGTCGTCTTGTCATATATATACATACGCGCTGCTTTCGAAACTTACAATAATCCGAATCGAGTTTCCGATATGGGAAAGCTGATATTTGACGAGAGAATGTATGTGGGAGGCTCGTGAATGAGTGGAAAGAATGTTGTTGCAATGGTTGTGGGTTGTAAGTAGCGATATTGAAGTTATACCGGTGAGTCACATGTGACTGTTTGTTTTGATTCTAATAGGCTTTTTGAAATATTGTATTGTATATAGGAATGAAGTAGCTGTTGGTGTTCCTCAAACGTCGAGGAAGTTGTAAGAAGGAATTCAAAGTGATTAATTAATTCTTTATCTAAATTTTTTTAGAGATAGATTCCCACATAAATTTTCAAATTTTGAACGATTAATAATGCAAATAACATAGTGAATATTGCGAAATTTCTCAATTATGAATTAAAATTACGTTGGATATACGAAAAATCTGTGTTGCAGTATAGTCGTGCGCTTTACGAATTGCACGCATGCTACCTTATGACTTATTCAAAGAAATTATTTTTAACTACCATGTACCCAATGAATATCTCATAATAACTTGCACATATTTCATCTCTCACGAAAACTTATCTAATATTCCATTCTGGTGAGAATTAACATATGTCTAAAAATAAAAAAAAACAAGCTTCTAATACTCGAATCACCATACGAGAGAGAGAGAATAAAACAAATGATTCTCTTCGGGAACCATTGGAGGCGATTGTCCTTGCTTGGGACATTGCGCTCTCTGTAATGAGACAAAAATCCTTGAGAGCGATTATTTGCGTGTCAAGATCACTAGCCATAATCTCAAAGAGGTTCTCGCGAACTAGCGCACAGTTTATATAGTTATTTTTAACGTAACATCGTTTTTTGGAATAATCACCTGATGTCTACAACTTATATTATATTCTCCAGTAATAAATCATGATAATTACAAGTAATTATCAAATAAAAAAGACAATTATCCTCTGTTTTATCGAGCTATTAAATCAATCGTAACGATACATTTATAACCCAACCCTCGCTCTGAAACACTTGCACTATCATATATACATTGAAACGGAAAGTAACGTAACTATATACTCTACACACAGACATAGCACCAACATCTTGCACAACAAATTTCCCCGACAAAAACCAAGCACCCAATTCATTTCAATTTCGCTATCGTTCAACGAAAAATAAAGAAAAAAAAACAAGCTCTAAGGCACTCGGCCACTTATAAAACGAGTCCGCGACGATGACCGAGCCCATTTTCCGCGTATATCTCTATATAGCGTATCACATGTATATATATAGGGGCGTACACGCAATTAGTCCCGATTGTGCGGGTGAGTCACATACATACAATCGTCATCGAAAGAGGCTCGATATGTCCCGCATGCGCGCCCACTTAACCGACCTCCTCTCTCTCTCTCTCTCTCCCCGTTGCTCTAATTGAATCGGAAAGAAAAAAAATCCGCCTGATAGATCGAACGGTTGGGTGAAATTTTCCCTAGCCGCACGTGGTATAGTATAATACAGTATAAGCCTATATAACGAACTTCTTCTTCTGCGCTTCCTCCTCGCCTTTCACCACCACCTTATTCTTTTCTCTATAACTGGTGGTGGAAACCGACCTACATAGCTCTCCCTCTTTTTTTTCTTTTATTCTCTCGTTCTCTCGTCTTCTTATTCTCGTTTTAATTATCGCCGCTCATGCCGTTGCGCAACGAAGGTTCGGTTATATATATATAAGATAGTAGTTCGCGTATAGCCACGGATTTTTCATCGGATCTTCATAATGAACTGTATAATCTTCGGAAATGTTATATGCTCCTATGGTTGTTGTACACGAGTTTATTACAACCGCAGGTTTACTTTTTCTTTTTTATACAATGGATTGCGGTATATGAATTCAACTTACGTATAATGGTTAAGTTTTTGCGAGAATTCTAAGCTACGTTGATGGTAGTAAGGTGTAAATTAAAGGATACATACGCGAAATGTTTGTTCGTTCGTTTTGCAGTAGTTAAGAGAATACTGGTAGAGAGTCGGGTTGGGATAAATTGTTGCTTGTAACGCGGTGTAACAAAAGAATCTTTAGCTCGGGCGTTATATTACAATTTGAATAGATGTCTATATACATATATATGTAAGGCACGTGTCAACGCACAGGGACACATATATTACAATATTCATTGAGACATAATCAGATAGGAGGAAGTTATGTTTTTATAATGAGAAAAAGCTTTTCAGAACGATTTATCTTATCTTGTTATCGCCGCGCTGTACTACATTTCTATATACGACTTAATTAACCCATCAGAAAATTTAACTACGACACATTGATGAAAAGTCAGATTTCGCTTTCAGATTATTTCCAACGCATAGTGACTCAATAACTAATATAGATACCAGGTGAACTTGAAATATTGTTTAATCTGTAAGCCTCAATTGGAAATACTTTTCAAAAACTTTGCTTCTCTTTTCGTTCAGCATGAAATCTCCCTGGTAAACCGGACCATTTAACGAACTGCCACCGCAACAAAAAACCTTTCACATCCCTACATCCATCCATCTACACATACGCGTGCGTACTGGACTCTGCATCATCATTACAACGTTGAGATAGTCGTAACGCTCACACATACATACACAGGCAGTCTATTGTATATAGCGGCAAGCATGCGTAAAACTGTCATTACTCGTCCTCATTGAATTCGGCCGCCGGTTTTTCGCTTCCTCCTCGTTGTTCTGCTTCGTTTTTAGTCCAATTTCACGGGCCGATTCACACGAAACGTATGTAACGGCTATGTGGATGTATGTATGTATATCGTATAGGGAAGGAGTATGGGTTTCGTTTTTCCGGAATTTATGTGCTCCTATGGCGGAGTCTTTAATTTTCGCTCGCTCGGATGATGGGTGGAGAAAGCAAAGGATTCTCTTTTTTTACAAAGTATATATGAAGTTGTTGGACTTGGAGAAAGGATTTGTGGTAGAGAAATAATTATTTTGAGATAGGAGTTTGGTATCAAGATGTAGTAGAATATTTATGAAACAATAATTCTTATGTTTAGAGAATTTTTTTTCTTTAATTCTTTCTTTCAGAAAAATAGAATTACTGCTTCGCTAATCGAGTTGATTTTACTGTTTTATTTTTTTCCTGCACAGTGAGACATTTTAGATACTATAGAGGTAACATTGCTAAAAAGAGTAAATGTTATATTCTTTTGATCGTAAGCATTTCAAATAAAATTTTGTAATGGAATGCTTCTGATATTATCCAAATTAAATTTTATGAAATTCATTGCTTTATTTAAACCTTATAACAACTATCTTTTACTAAAATGTAAATGCTTGTAAATATTATGATTAAATTTTGGAGAAAATTCTGCAAATTAATTGTTATTCTTCGGAATGTTTTATAATAAAACTCACTAATTAAATTCTATTCCATAATTATAATTATGACTCGTGATTTAATTAATAAACTTCATAAATTTATCTCAAAACATTTCCTCATCTATTAATAATTAACATTAACCATTATCCCCGCACTAACGCTGACACGCCAGTGGATTAATACAAAGACTGACTCTACCAAAATCCAACACATATTTCTCTCTCTCCCTCTCTCTATTCGCGCTCACCACTGTCGTCGTCGCTTATTCTCTCTCTCTCTCTCTCTCTCTCTTTCCCTCGCAAAAATCGATTTTGCCCCACTGCATTACGACCTAATTTCACTCCCACACGCGCAGCGCTGCTCACGTCCAAACATCACACACACACGCGCGCGCGCGAAAAAAGCCGACGACCTCCGAGAGAGAGAGAGAACATCGAAAAATTCCAGCCTTCTCTCACACTCTCACGCGCCCGAACGCACAAGCACAGACAAATTTTCACAAACGTGAATTCGCGCGCCCCGCCGACTCCTTTCGTGAACCGTGAGACCGTGAATTTTCGTGCACACGAGGAGTATGTATATATATAAGCGACACGCGAATCGTTATGTGTGCGTTGTTATTTATTTTTGCGACGCGCTGGATCGATGAACGACTCGACATGAAACGCGCGTGGCGCACGCGAAAAGAGAGAGACAATGTATATACGAGGCGATGTATGATGACTGCCTATGGCAATCTTCGGGAAATTGTTTGCTTCGATTAGCGGCTAGCCTGTGTTACGCGATATTACTTTCTTTTGGGAGTTTGTTTGAAGAGAGAGAGAAAAAGAGAGGGAGAACACGCGAATTCAACCGAAAGGAATTAGAGAACGTGGAAATGGAATTTTTGAGTGAGACGAAGAGAGTGAAGTTTGCGAGCGAAGTTTACCCTCTGGATGTGATTTGTGGCAGGGATAAGGATGGATTTTGAAGTTTTTTGTTGAAATTAATTGAAAAAAGATATGAAGTATTGATTTTTTTTTCTATATATAAATCTATTACAAATAACACAATCGAAATATTGATTGGATTGCTTCATCGTGACTTAATAAATAAAAAAGAACATTTTTAAGTTCTAACTATAACCGTATCAACGTTCAAAATACTCGTAAAAAGATTCATTAAAAATGAGAAAATTATTGACCAGCGTGTTTTATCTATACCTATTAATTTACTCATTACAATCAGTGAACAACTCAGCTATCAATTTTTATACACTCCTTAGATTTTCCGTCACCTCCCAAACAATTTCCCAATCACCATCTACAGCAACAATCACTCAACATCACGTGTCAACCCTACAACCATCAGACACACATACATTCGTAAAAGTGAAACTCCGCTGCCACTGCTACCTACGACGACGACGACGACCGCAGGTTCAACATCACACGCACGCGTGCGTATACGACCTATACACATTGCGCAAGCCAAGCGTATACAGGAGATAGCAGGTGGTGCGAGTACATACGAGGTACTCGCAAAAGGAGAGAGAAAGCCGTGTGTGTGTGTGTGTGTATATACCTTGTATATAAAACCGATGGCGACTTTGGGAACAACAAAAACCGCAATAACCCCCCGACGACGACGACGTTGTTTATGGGGCGTCGTCGGAAAGTGCGACAAAGAGTTTCACAAGAGAGAGAGAGAGACAATGGCACACTGGCAGATGAGATATGAATGGCGGCGTTTAGCGGGCGCGGTTGTTTGGTAGGTATACAGTGACGTTACTGTGTGGGTATACGAGTATGTGCCACGCGTGTGATGGGGACGAAATTCTCCCCCGCCCCGCGAGGTTGAGCGCGTGATGTACGGGGTGCCCAACTCATTGTGATTAATTTGGCGAGGGTGACGAATTATACGCGGGCTATTTTTACGGGAATGAGGTGGAGGTATACGTATACTATATATGTGGGTATGTATATGTCGCTTGATGAAAGCAACTGGTTTGTCATGGGTTGAGTCTTCATTCTGAATGAAAAGTGTATCACATGGGATAAGAGTAATATTTTTAAGGAAAAAAACTTATTTTATAATTTTTTTTTCTTAATTTTAAAAGTAAAAATATTAGTTAATAATTAATTCATAATTAGTGTATAATGTATTGTAGTTTATCAAGAAGCGTGAAACGTATACGAACTTTATAATACTGTGATCATTTTTTACTTCCTCACGGTATATGTATACACTTGGCTAATTAAAAGAAAAATGCCGTGGGAGATATTTATAACGTCGGTAATTGATGTCAATTAAAAAACACTGTATATATACATTCAGTGAGTTCCAGCAGCATTCCTTTCTCTCTCTCTCTCTCTCTCTCTCTCTCTCCCTCTCTCTCTCTCTCTCTCTCTCTATAATTTCCTTTTAACGAGAACTGTACAAATATTTCACCGCGCGTGTTTCAGATCCAATGCACGCGTATCTTTAAACGCTGCGCTTTAAGAAATTACACGAGATTATTAATTTCGAAACATGATCTTATAAAAATGATAAATCGATCATTTACAACACGTCGCCTTATATCATAATCAACGCTTACGAGGCTCACACGCACACTTTCTACCAAATGAAATAATTGTGAAAACGTTTCCATTCCGATTATTAAGGTTATAAAATTATTCGTATAGCAATAAATATCCCATCTAACAACTTGTGTTCCTTCAACTACGCCGTTAATTCAAAGATTTATCGAGGTCTTCTAAATACCTCAAACACACCGCAAGATAGACTGAAAAATTCTTTCAGGATATTTCCGCAATCGTCGTCTTCTTGGAGAATCACGTTAAATGTTTTTTACGTCGCACGAATTCCGCGATTACATTTCTGATGTTACGGACGACAAAAAGGAAAAAAAAGAGTAAAAGCAGGAGAGAAGCGACGCGAATTGTGATCTACTGCGTTTGCGAACGAACGAAATTGGCCGCGCGTAGCAAGCATAGATTTATGAAAATCGTTGCAGAAATGTAGACGATATTCGAAAGGTGTTATTTTTTAGTTTCTTTGTCGATTTTCAATTTCTGCAGTTTAATTAGAAGAGTTTTGCGTTAGAATGATGGATTTGTTTGTCTGTATGATTGGTATTAAGGGTTTGCGCTTGAAAATAAATGGTATAAATGAAGTTACAGTATATGCTATCACATATAAAAGTATCTGAACATCAATAAATATTTTTAATAAAATCGTTTGATTTACATTTTATTTTTTCAACTTTTCTTTATAATATGGCATATTATAAAGTATTTATTTATATGTCTTTGCTAGATTGCAGGAAATGAGCAATGTACACGAAATATTCGATCAAACCGTATTCCAATTTACATGTGCATAAGAAAATTTATGCTAATTGAAATAAAAATCAAATAAATACCAATCAAGATTGAAATATGATTCCATTTAACAAATATTTGTTTTAAACGATAATTTTCAGATGGACTCTCGATGATTTTAAATATATGAAAATATGATATATTTAAAATTAATTTAAAACTTGAACTAATAAAAATAAATTATTATTGGTTCACCAAAAAATTGTAAAATAATAAAATAATACACCTTCGATTGTAATAAATTAAAAATATAAGAAAATCACGAACCATTTTTAAAAATTACACGATTAAATTATTAATGTAACCTTTCAACGAATGAAATCCGACCACATAATATATACTTATTTTTCTCGTTTATTATCCATATTTATTATTCAGCTACAAAGCCCGTGAAAAAGAAAAAAAATTTTCCGAAAGATATCGAATCGTAAAATCAAAGTACATTCCGATCTACGAAATATCACAGGCTTGTGCATGGGCACTTCCTATCTTTTTTTATATACTAATTACCAGTACCTTACGCTTTTTAGCTTTCACACACAGATTGTAGGTCACGCGGCTGATGGATTTAGGTAATCCGAAGCTTAAATTACTCCTAATGGATGCGTCATTTTAGATTGCCACCTCTAAACCTCCCCCCCCCCCCCCACGAAGTTTCGATTTTCCGATATCACAGCCGTATTCGACCTCGTGTCTGTGAACATCGAAGAATCTTGATGTCTCTGTTTTCCAAAAAAAAGAAAAACGAAACCCGTCACAAACAGAAAGAGACATTCCTAATCTTTATATTAATAAAATGAACAAAATTATCGTGCAAAAGAACCAGAAAGAAGAAGAAATCCTTTGCGGAATATATATATATGCGAATCCAGTTTCGAAAAAATTCAACCTCTCCTAGAATTTGTATAGACGTGTGGCCTAAAAAAACTGGTTCCTTTCGCATATACGCGCACAACTGCACGATAACAAAGTTCGCATATGTGAGCATCTCGATATAAAACACCGCACCGCGAATGACAAAATCAGCTAGTCGCGCGGGTGTCAGAGACGCGCGGTATTATATACGTACGAAGAGATTTAGCAGAGGCCTATATATATATATATATATATACGTGGGAGCCACTTTTATCAATTTTGCATGCCGTAATTACGCCCGGCGACGCCCCGCGACATCGCTTAATGAGGACAAATAATCGAAACTCGTGGGGTAAATTTAAACAACAACAACAACACGCGGCTACGCGCAGGCGCAGTATATATATGTGCCTCACCTCTGCCGTAATTGGCTTTATGAAATAAAACGGCGGGCCACGCGCGCGCCGAATTAAACGCGAAATCCACTCGTGCAAACATACAACATAGAGAGAACGACAACGACTGATAGAGTAAGAGAGAGAGAAAAAGTGTATAGTGTATATATGTGGATACGAAAGAGATAGAGAGAATGAGCGTCTGTCTCTCCGTACGGTCGTTAAACACGCGCGAACGAGCAGACGCGCGCACACGTGTGTACTGCTGCAGTGTTGGAAAAATGAAGCGGACCGAATGAAACGGACGAGCGAATGGTACATATATATATGTATGTGTATGTGTGTATATGTGTGCATGCGAGTGTCGTTCGAATGCGAATTGTCTTTGGCGCGTGGTAGCGCGTGAGAGAATGGAGAGAAAGAGAGAAGCGCGGGGGAAGTTTAAAGACCTTTGGAAGAGTATTATATATGGGGAAGGGAGCGTGCGGGCAAGTAGAAGGGGGGGACAAGAGAATAGAAGAAATGGGCGCGTGCGGTGTATTACGAGGTTCTAAACGGCTACCGATGGCTAAGTGCCTGTTATGTTCTTTCATTTTCGAGAACGAAGAATATTTGAATACTGGTAGTGTAGGCTGAGAGATGGATTATGGGTTAAATGGGGTTTGCGAATGGGTTTTAAAATTATTGTTGAATATTTTTATTTTTTGATATTTTAAAATATATAGAGTTTATACGTTCAGCATGATGATACGTAAAGGAGAAATGAACAAAGTTTCTTTTGTTTATAGGGTGAAAGAAAAAAAAAGTCTTTATACTTATATAACCAATATACAAATACGTTTAATTCGTAGAAGAGCATATGAAAATATCCTGCATTTGTCTATACTTCAATTTCCTTTCCTTTATTCCGTTCCTGTTTATTCGCGCGCGCAGAGAGGCTGAAATGTACGCCGCACACAATATATTGACGAGTGAGCGAGCGAGAAAGAGACATTTTTTTGACGCGTGACAAATACAGGGAAACAGAGTATTGATTGCCATGTTGAGAGAGAAGAGTACAATTGGATGTATGAAATATTATTTGCCGAGAGTAGCTCAATGTGCGAGACTTTAAAATGTGTGTGTGTGTGGGATTGCCATTGGAAAAGGAGGAAAATTAATTTTGTTATATACCATTCTCTTTCCCTCTCTCTCTTTCTTGTATTTTTCAACGCATTTATATTTGCATTTAATTATGCTTTTATGAGAAATTCATTATTTGAAGAGACACCCGCGTAAGTCTATTTTTAACGTATATCATTTGCAGCGAATTTAATTTCACATTAAAATATATATTCGTTCTATATATATATTTCGACTATATATATTATACAAATATTTAAACGCTCAACATTTATATTTGAAATAACTCGTACATTGATATACTCTGTTGAAGTTATCCGTGTAAAGTATGTTGTTTTTGTTTTTTTTCCATACTTTTAAACGCACGTTCAATGAGACGCAGAGAAACAAAAACAGAATTTATTCATAAACAACCGCGAGAGTATTACTCTTGAATTTTTGCAAGTTAATTTTTCCCAGGAATTGTACAATGAAATTTGCATGTGACACTGGGAAAGATTTTTTTTTATTACAAATTACAGCCCAACAAGCACAACAGGTTTCAATCAACTTTTTACATAACTGTTACCGCATACAACACTTTTATAGTACTGAATTCGTTTTATTACAAGAGCCAACTCAATGCATATTTTTCAACAATTTCGTATACATATAACAAATTTTTAACACTATCAAAACTAAAACAAAATTTCCATCATTTGCAACTCTCCAATTAACTTTTCGCTTATAAAATCTCCAAATCCGCACAAAAATCTTCCACACCTCATAACCACCAACAAAAAAAAGAAAACTTCCCTAGAGCCTTGTTTATATTTTTCAGCGCATCTCTCCGTCCCTCCATAGAGATACAATCCGGAAAAAAGGCAACATAACTTCGAAGCATCCCAACCGCGTGACTTTTTACGAAACCGGTTCTTCCTCCTCTTTCTCTCTCTCTCTCTTTCTCCAAAGTATGAATGATGCGACTACATACGCGCCGGTGATTTAATTCTCGCGAGGTTGCTCTCTTCTTCTCTTCCTTCCTTGACTGAATTATCCGTATAAGGCGCCGCACACTTGGAATTTTCGTGTATATATATATATATATATCATACAACGAGCGCAGACGATTTCGACTTTCGTGCACCAACCGAGAGAGAACCGATCAATTGCGGTATTAAACCTTACAGCGAGGTGCACTCGATACCTGGAATTATAGCTGTGTATGTGTATGTGTGTATTATATATATGTGAGGAGGGAACCAGTGATTTTTGCTGGCGCCGGTTCGATCGCTGGATAATTTTGCGAAATTGCGAATCGCGGTTGTGAAATATATATATGTATATATGTATACGTCGAGGTGAAAAACGCGTGCAGAGTAGTTTAGTGCGAGGTATAGTTCGCTATATCAAGGCTTTTTTTCCTTTAAAAATAACTATAATATAATGTGCAAAAGTATTATGCAATTCAATCAGTTATAGTAATCAATAAAATATATACGGTATACAAGTTAACATGTATATTACACGAGTACATTGATATTCGACATAAATATGTATACCTAATATACGTACGACGTTTCCATTAATAACCAAAACCAACCATCAGTCCACAACTATAATCCCATATTACATTTCTGCGATATAACGTATACTGCGATCACGATTACGTGTCTCCCTCACCCACACTTTTTATTACAATGTCACACCTAATCACAATTTTGTCCGCGTCATGTCGGCCTGTTAAAAATAAAAAAAAACATAAAACAACAACCTCACGTCTAATCTCTCTTCCTCGATCTATATATACTACAAATAAACAATGTATATACATATATATACACATGTCTTCAAATGTACCCGTGGCAATCACGTTAAAACCACAAATAAACTTCTCCCCTCCCCCCGCAATCCTCACGTATATACTAAAACACCACGCGGATCTTCAGAATATATCCCCTTCCTATATAATTGTATACCGCGTGCGCGCGATCCAATCTTATCTCTCCAATCTCCCAAAGCCAACTTTCCACACGGTATATATATACGGAAGTCAATCGACGCTTAGCAGCAGCAGGAGCGAGCTATAGCGCAGCGCTTTTCGATCCGTCGCCGCGTTCGACATTCCTCGGGACTTTAACGAGCGCGGTAAGCGTACAGTCTCACACTCGCACATGTATATATACGTATATATGTGTAGGTATAGAGAGAGAAGCGCACGCGTTAATCCGTCGTTTAAACTGTCACGCGACGCCGGCGGCAGCGCAATGGCAGAGCAGCAGCAACCGCGACGACTATGTCTTTATCGCTGCTTTTTCTCACACCCGCGCGCACGACGCGGAGAGAATGAGAAAGAGAAGAGGATGTGCAGGTAGTTTGAAGCTTCGCTTGGGTTATGATTGGCGTGTGTGTATGTGTTTAAGAACTGCTGCTCGATGATTTAGATTTTATTCGAGCAAGTATTATACCGTTGTGCGGAAAGTTTATAGCGCACTTTTTCTTTTTGCTTTATACGAGAATGATGAAGCGGTTAATTATCATAAATGAATGGTTGATGAGGTAATGATATAGGATGTGTAGGTACATATATGGATATATGTGGGAATAAACAAAAAGTGTGCCAGTTTTTAATTAAATGTATGGTTTATTTATGTCATTTGGTTTTTTTCGTTTACAGGAATGAGAGAAAGTGAGGTTTATTATATATACACGCCGAGTGCAAGTAACCTATTGAACTCGTTATTAAGTCAGGAAATCGTTTATACATATTCATCAGTGACGAGACACCTCGCGCCGTTTTTATCATTCATATATACTTATTCAACGAGCACAAGTATATGTACATAAAGAGGTTAACATTGTCTTGTCGGATACTGTACCTCAAGAATCATTACATATACGTCAATCACGCCAATATATATATTGACCTTAATTATTTCACGAGGATTAACCGTTGCAGCAGCTGACACTTAATTGTAGTAAGAAAATACGAATTGATAGGGCGGAGAGCGCATCGTCTATACATCTAAATTTGGTACACTCTCAAAGTATTGAACGTTCTCTCTGTTGATGCGAGTGTATATTCTCTTAAAAGCTTTTCCTGCAACAGACGGTAATCGGAAAAAACGGGAAACTCCCAGGGATTAGAGAAACATTGAGAAATGCATTTACGGAAAGTAGAGAAAGCATCGGTAAATTAATTTACAACGCCTTATATATACGGAGACACGAAATTCAAGCTATCTGGATAATTTGTGAGGAAGTATATATAAGAGATGGAAATTATTTATCCCTTAACGCACGATTGGCTTACCAACGTGTATATAAGGACACACGGAGTTTGGGTTTCCAATACGGAAGGCTTAAATCATAACCAAGCCTTAAACGCACTCACATCCATATAAATATAAACAGATTGTTTATATTACGCGGAAACCCTATTACATTACACACACGCAGATTACCTTTCGCCATATATATATATATATATATATATATATATATACAAACATATCATACTTCCTTCTTTCATATTACAATCCCAGACAAATCACCAACTATGTATCATTTTCTCAGCCTCATCTCAGCGCGTATAGTATCCATTTTTCACCATCGAAGTAAAAAACAGCCCACGCGTATATATACATATACCAGTGCAGTGGCAATCGAGCGCGCGACTAACCAATTCCGCGTGCGCGCAGCCCCGAAAAATCCCTGGCCTACACATACTATGATGCTACTGCTGCTGCTACAGCCTCACTCATTCTCTATCTCTTGCAACCTACAAACGCCGCCGCCGCCGCAGCGAGAGAGAAATATCTCTTCTCTCGCGCGCGCGCGTCCCGGAAAACCCAGCGCATGTATGTGTGTGTATATATGTGTGTATATATATATATATACGGTAAAGGGGGAAATCGCCAGGTCATGCGAAAACAGAGCAACGGCAGTGCGAGCGACGGCGGCTCGTCAGCGCTTCGCGTGCGCGCGCGAATATCCTAAACACGGGATTGCGCCTATATACTGACCCCTACTATGTATATATATATATCTACACACCGAGTTGTAACGCGGTTGGATAGAATGAATTTTCAGCTCGGAGGTGATTTGATGGAACGCGGTTTAAATTTAGCCGAGTGGTTAGTGGAATTAATAGTAAGATTATTGAATTGATGATATATGTTATATAGAATTAACGCGTACGACGATTGCTCGATTTTAACCTTGCTAAGTAGTGAGAATCAATCGTTTGAAATATTGCGAGAGTTTTAGTGTAAGATTTTTTTTCTATAAGATATATTCGAAAAAGTCAGAGGTAAGAAAGTGTGTGGATATATATAGTGTTATAAAGTGGATTTTCAACTTTTTATGATATTATTAAAGTACGTGATGCCTCAGTTTTCACTATTCCAGGACATGACGCATTTGCATTGCTATATACGTTTAACTTGCGTAAAAGTGAGAAAAAATTGAGCTAAGCTAAATCTTGAAGGATTAAATTATATATTCGTTTTTTGAGCATCAACGCAAAAAATCGTCGAAATTAATGTCGTCACCGGCTATCTCTCGTGCCGTGGAGTGTTTCCTCAAGGAACTTTATTGCACGTCAATTAAATATCCATTATGGATAGATGGCACTCGAAAACACATCGCCACGTCACTTTTACACGGTATGGAATAAAACAAGCTCATCACATTAACGTCAACGTTTGTCTGTGGATTGTTTAGAAACGTATTTAAACGAAGTGAACGAGGTTGATGAAATATGGGTATACTCGGACACTTCAAAAGCGGTTTCTAATAGACGTTGTTTTTAAAAACAAAACTTTGCAATTTATTCGTCGATTCGGGATCTTTTTTACTTATTTACACACAAAAAGACATTTAAGGCACTTTTTCTATTAAAGGAATAAATTTAATAAATATCTTGAAAGTTTCCATAGTGTTGGATATTTTATGCTAAGTCGATATCAATACTTGGACAATATAACTATATTTATGAGTCTAAATTATGATCGTAATTATTAATTGAAATACTTTTCACATATACTGTACGAAAACAATGGTTAATAACTGTTACCAATTGTTTGGTAAAAATCTCTCAACAAAATGTTCACTATAAGATAAATTAATATAACCATAATCACTAAAATATTATTGGATACTATGATTATTTTCATTAATTTATTTTACTACGCTGAACACTTTAGAGACTTTTAACTAATTCTAATTTGTAACAGTGGAAAACCATTTTCTCATATATCCAAGGACTGCTTTGATTTTCCGTTTTCTCCAAGTACTGCATAATTCAGTTTATTTGTTATACTGGTCGAGTCATTGCACTTACATTACACTGCAAAGAAAATGTATCTAGTGCATTTTCCATCTGCATATCAAGTTTATTGAACGTTAGTATCTTTTAGCATGCCTCTTATCAACTATGTCAGCATATATTGTGCAGACTGTCGTGACAAATTTTCTTAGTCAGAATATATACGCCTACAATTATCTTCCGCAGAATGGCAATATGATACATAGCACAACACTGTAATACAGCTATACAAAAAGAATGAAATCTTTTTTATTTTTTTTTTTTTTTTACATTTCTGCTAACCAAACAATCTTTCACTCAGTCATATTTCCTATATATTTTCAATCAAACCTATACCAACAATAAACATACAGTAATTTTACCATAATAAAAATACGGTTCTCCCCGCACAAGACACCATTAGCACTGATTGTGAGTGTACAAATTTTGTTCACCCACCCTTTTTTCCCTTATTTCCGCAACTTCTTACAAAACGCGTGTATATATACTGGATGTAAATCGATCAGTCGCTGCTGCTGCTACTGCCGCCTGCACACCGTCTCTCTCGCGTACACCGAAAAATCGAAAATTTTTCTACCGCCTCAACCGTATAATTCCAGTACAACGCGTCGCACGGGAATGCTAATGGAATTCGCGGAAATTGGAATCCAATCGGCCGCCGCTGCAGACGCACGCGAGAATATACAGGAAATTTTTTTTGCGCTATAGACGGTTAATAAGCACACCGAATACCGCGTTAACGCGTATATGGACACAGTCGCGTCAATTTTATTTTTTCTCTCTTGTAAAATGGAAAGAGGAAGCGATTTTAGTGGAACGAAGTGTATAATATATACATTATTTTGATACCGAGAGGTAAAATTTTTTTTATAAGAAAATATATATAAAAATGTAAGTCGTAATGAGTGTAGAGAGCTTTTAATTTTTCAAGGCAGTGGATAGAGAAATACAGATGGGAGTCTTGCAAGTATATATAAAAAGCTGTATTTCACTTCTAATAAGAATTAACCTAATTAGTGTAATTAAATTTTATTCTGAAATTAACAAATTCTAATTAAAAGTTTTAATGTAATAAAATTTCTAGATGGAAAAGTCCAAGTTATATAATTAAATGTAGTATTCTAATGTACGACGAGTGTACAAGTAACAAGTTAAACTAATTGATACTAAGATAATTATTCAGCAAAGTGAGTTAAAACAGTAAAAAAACACGACGTTTTCGTATATAGTCCATCTCAATATATTTAAGCGCCAGTAGACATTTCAACTGTCGGACAGTAAATCAATTCGCAGTTGAATATTGCACATCGCGCGCAGCTCGCGATTTCCCACACACACATACAGCGTAAAACAAGAGGCGTCGTTACATACACGAACCTTTCGAAATTTTTTCACCTGTGACACTTCGTTCTGTAAATTAATCAACGAATAACGCCCGGAAATTCGTCCACAAGTTTATAAAACTTTTAATATAGTTACAGTATTACCGATTTTGATTAATATTTCAGCCGCTGAAAAAGGAGAACTGCTGTTGCTGCTGCTACAGCACCACCAATCGATTTTAACGAGCCAATACCTTCGACTCCTCGCGGCATTTTTAATTGGAAATATTATCCCCACTATTTGTAATCGGCGCCAGTAGAATGAGGGAGGAAAAAACAGCATCGTATTGCCATTTTTTTTCTTTCTTTTTTTTATAAGGGTTCGGCAAGAGAATAGAGAGAAGCATATTGCAATCGATATAATCACTTCCGAGCGCGGGAGCGCGTCGTGCGAAAGTTTACCGGGCGATAAATCCCGCATTAAATTCATGCGCCGGCATTTATTGATAATTAATATACGCGTGCAACGAAGAGCAATTTCTCATTCGCATAATTACGATTTGAAAATGGATGTATATACGTATTATGGTAGTAACATCAGGATATAAGAAAATGCAAGCGCGTGCAGAGAGAGTGAGGCTCTCGTTTTACCTTAATTAAAATATTCTTAATTAAAGAAGATGCATAGTCGCGTACGCCCACGCGCTCGGATCATACTCGAAAAAGTGCGCTAATAAACAAAGTTTCTCCTACGTGTATACATAAGACTCGGCGCGCGTAAAAAAAAAGTTCATTCAAACGTTGGTAAACATTGTTCTTGAAATGGAAGCAGGGGGTAGGAAGGAGGGGGACGTGAAAAGAAAAAGAAAGAGAGAAGTGAATTCAGCGCTCGGGAAATTAAAATATCAACGTATCTCGGCGATTTTAATCATGACTAATGCAGCGGCACGGAAAATTATTCGCCCTCGTCGACGTCGTTGCTGAAACCAAAGTTAGCCCCAAGATACACGCGTCTCTCTCGAGCTATACGGGTACAGGTACTTATTTGCCTTTTACGTGCGTCACGAAATACAATTTTCTCTTGGAAATCTTAAAAATATATACCTATAACCCTGCGCCGTTGGATTTTTTACTGCCGTAGAGATTTTTCCTTTTTTTTAAGTTGTGAAGAGTGAAAGAATTTTATTATATTTCGTTTTAATGAATTTTAAACTGATTAAAAAAGTCGATGGAGATTCCAGCCCTAATTATCGATTTCATGGTTTACGGAAGCGATTGTTATATATTACAGGAAATATTGATTTGCGATTAGGTATTTAAAATTGTGCCAAATAGCTCGAAAACTATTCGCTCGATCGATGGGAGGTAGTAAATAGGTCATTTAAATTTTATAGCTAGATATCGAAAATGCCTAATTACATTTTCGATGCTGTAATATACTGCTCATTAACTATATTTTTTCGCAATTCTTTTATACAGCATTTATACTTAGCTCTTTCCGTTCGTTTATTCATTGCTGAATTGGAGAATAACTCTTTTCATTGCATATTAAAAAATGGATAAAGTATTTCGCTTATCTAAAAGTGGCATATAATATTATAATCTTCTTTATTTTAACTGAAAAGTATACAATTTTAATCATATTCTTTTAAAGCTTTATTGATTCCATATTAAACTTGTATACGACTTTAATAAGTTATCTTACGTCTTAATTTATAATGTTTTATGTGCTGTTTTTTCCTTAAAAGTTTTAAATATAAGTAGTTAATTGTCATAGAATTCGTATTAAATATCATTTGTTAACTTCTCGTGTTTGTTAAATATAAAGAAAATTATCGGTAAATATTCGTTATCAAGTAATTGTAACGCAAACTTATCCTTCTACGGTGTTTTATTGTTACGCAAATTTTTCCTCCGCCTTTCACAATGCGTATATATTCAGAATTGAGTTATTTTACAATGTGAACCGGTCTGTTAAATTTAATTACCGAGTTCTACATGAACCCGTTGGCTCTCTTATCAATCGATGTTGAGTATTCGATTTTTTATTTCTCATACTTCATTTTTTTCCATTTTTCTCAACCATAAAGTTTCGACATTATCTATCGAAAATCGTGAATCTATAATCTTAGTCTATCTTTGTTACGATAATTTCTCTTTGGAAAAAGAAACATGATTCACAAGCTATTTCGTACTTTTATATTATTTTAAATGAATAATATTTCGTATGAATAATAAAACTTGATAGTAGCGCTATGAATAAAATTTTATTTCATTTTTACTATTTGAACTTAAAATTTCAATCTACACGACTAACGAATATAAAATAGAAAAACAATTCTACACAACTGTTACTCTGTTACATACATATATACAGCTACACAATTAAAAGAAAAAAGGAAGCAAAAACTTGGAAAGCGATACAAATTGCATACAAGGCCATGAGTGAGTTGCAGCGAAGCACAAAAGCAGCGAAAACAAAAGACGACAAACGTAAACACTGTAAAGGTCATTACCCTCTAAACTCCTTACAGTGAAATTGCATTTCTCTCGAAGTCGTGGAAATGGGATCAAATACGCTCACAGTCTTCTTTTCTCCGCGCTTCATCCTAATAAAGCCTATAACAAACCATGTGTGCTCTTTATCAATACGAAATTCTTTTCATTCGCATATATACAACAAATCTTTTAAAATCAGCGATATATTATAATTTACTATAACCCCATATTCAACGAATACAACATCTAACACACACGTTTTTCTCTCTATCAAAACCCTCGTTCTCCTTTAATTCCATTCCCTTTGACACCGCAACATACAGTCACACCGCGCAGCATCCACCTCTTAACTTCCTTTCCCTATTATCATTCCGATAACCCGTGCCTCGCGAGACCTTCTTAACCAACTCTCGCGCGTTACCTACATACGCATTGAATATATATATGCACTGGTATATAGCAAGCGTATACAAGCGAGCGAACAAGCATGAGGCGAGCCTCCCTTTGATCCCAATCTCCACGACCTCCGAAAAGAGCCGGCGCACACTAGGCGCACACACACACACACACATATATATGTATTCCTCGAACTCAGCTCTCTTCCTTCTCTCTGCCGCATGCACATCACGAAAGCGCATCGCTCTCTCTCTCTCTCTCTCTCTCTCTCTTTCGAACGAAAACAATGCGCAATACCTGCAGGGCGTACTATACTACTATACCTACAGCAGCCACACACATATATATATATACGCGTGCGAGTGATTTACCGTTTTGCGCTCGTGCACGGGCATATGACTTCCGGTCGTCTCTTCGTGTGCGTGCGGTTCCTTCTCTCTCTCTCACCTTTGCACATACACTATGTATAATATACTCGCGCACACCTCTTCCTCCCACGCTTCACGCGCTTTCTCCGTATATACGAGATGTGTATATTATAATATACGTATACGTAATACTATCACACGCAGCTCGCACTCGTGCGATCTCTTGGCCCACTTAAATATATATGTATAATCTATATATACGTATATTATGTAGGTACACAGAGACGAGAGATAAACGACGATCGAGGGTGGGGAGCGACGAGTTAAATACGCTTTAGTTGCAGCAGTCGTCCAGCACGAGGACATCGGGTTCTAGGTGACGATGCACCGATGATGACGGCAGTAGTCGGCCAACATTGGCTCTCTGCGTGCGGTGAGCCTCGCGGCAATGCATATTTCTCTCTTTCCTCGGTGTTATATATATATATATATATATATTATCTGCGTCTCTGTGTGTGTGTATATATATATATATATATGGCACGCGCGCGTGTACTTGTGTATATAGAGATGTGGGAGAGAGGAGGTTTACCTTTTCGTTGAGTGCCCGTATAAATGCGAGCGCGAGCCAGAGTCACTTATATATATGCAGAGAAAGAGAGAGAAAACGTGAAACTGCAGTCGCCGCTGCTGTTGTGTTGTGTTATATATATATATATGAACGCAGCACACTCTTGCAATCTCACACTAGTGCGACGAGAAAACAAACAAACACACTGTAGTAAGCGCGAACCATCCTCCTTGTGTACAACAACAATATAACTTCACTTCGTTTCTTTTTCTTTTTTTTTATTATGTATCCATCCTTCTTCGAGACACTCGGACGATAACACACTATAATGTTGCAGTAGTAATACGACGACGAAATATTCGCAGAGAAGAGAGGACGAACGCAGCAGACTGCAGAGGCAAGGACGAACGCCTGCGGCCGCTTCTAGCGCGTAGCCGCACTGCACCTGCGAAGTCGCTCCTGTTGCCCCATACCGGCTGCGTGTGTGTTATTATTACGTGTGTTTTCCCTTTCACGTATATATACTACTACACACATACAACGTACACGCAGACACTGCGTGTATATACGTAAGTAGAACCTTTCCCTTTTGTATACCCGTAAGCAATGGGCAAAACGTCTCACCTTTGTATAATATACTCTGTTGTTCTTTCTTCCTGCCTCGTCGTTCCCTTTTCCTTCCTTCCTTCCTTCCTCTCTCTATATATCTTTTTCTCTCCTAAGCCATCGAACCTTAACTTTCCCTTTCTCCTTTCGCCCTTCCCTTTATCTCTTTTTTTTTATTCTTTATATATAAAAAAAAACCCCGCACTGTTATGAAAACAACAACAACAACACTCGCGTGCGTTTATAAAACCCACACGACGCGCATGTGTGTATATATATACTGTGTAAACTCGCGACAATCGTATACACATATACACAGTGAATATAAGAGCCGCCGCACGCGCGCGCGAGGAGTGGCGAGGCGAGACTGAAGCTGCAGCCGGCAGCGTAGCAGGCAGCAGCGGCGCGCACGCCGAAAACTCGCGCCGTGCGCGGGTGACAGGTGAGAGAGCGCGCCGCACGCACGCGCGAGCGCAGATATAGCTATATGCTGCCTTATGGAAAGAGAAAGCAACTGTGTGGGTGGGGATTGTGGCGACGTCTGGTGGTGGTGCGCTGAGGTAGGGGAGTGGATAGTATATGTATCGGGGAGTGATGTTGTCGGCTGTGGTATGGAAGGTCGCAGGTGTTGGAACGGAGAAAGTATAGAGGTGAGGAGGTACGGAGAGTGTGTGGTACGGTTTGAGAATCAATTTTTGATGCGATAAATATGGATCCTATGGGAGCGATTATTAATTATAATAAAATAGAAGAATATGTTATTTATATGGATTAAGAATTCAGGGGTTTTCGTTTTGGAGTTTTATAGCAGTGAGGTACAATACTAGTTATTGATCTCGTATATAGGTGGACGGGAACAATGATATTTTACAATTAATGGTAGTGTAGTGAAAATGAAAGAGCCGTAATGAAAATAAAGAGAAAAAGAATGTAGATAAAATTAAAATATGAAGTATAAATTAAAACATAGAAAGTGACAAAAAGAAAATTGCATAAACATTATAACCAATTCAATACAATGAAAGATTAACCGATTTCAATTCTTATTGAATTGGTAAAATATCGAATTCTGTAAAATGGATTGGTTTTAATCAGTCATTTTTCGTAGGGTAGAGGAGGAACTTCTCAATTATTTTTCATATATGAAGTAATACCATATTTCTTTTTACAAAGATCACATGTTAAAAAATACTGCAGTACCTTTTTAAAAGGGCCGTTACATATACTTACATATATATTTAGATCTTTGTAATTACTTTTAATGTAAAAAATATTAATTATTGTAAAAGAAAAATTTTAATTTGACTAACTGAAATTTGAAAGAAATTACAATATTTTGTTTACTTCTAGCCCAATGATCATCTAAACCACATATATCGATTGACCCATTTAAAGTTCACGATAAAATTTTTGGTTTCAAAGCTGAACAAGAAGAAGTAAAATTTGATGCGAACGGAAATATACACATCGGATACAACTTATACTGCATTCCATCATCGTACTTTGATAGCTTCAAGGAAAAAAGCATGTACAAATGTATGTATTTATTAAGCCAAGGTGTGTATAAGTTGGACGATCTAGCCAACAGATGTGTTAGGAGGCAAAAAAATACTTTTTAAAAAGGGGTTTATCTCCAATAAAATCAATGGCCATCGAGAGAAAAGTATACGCATTCATGAGGATTAAAGATAAGACCATAATCCAAGTTGACGATTTCCTAGATGACATAAATAATGTCCATTACCAAGCTATTTTTCCTGCAAAACAGAGATTAGCAACAGAAAAAAATTAAGAGAAGAGACGCATTGACGCAGAAACGCGTGACGGCGAACAACCATCTGAAGAACTATATATTTTACAATTTAAGTGGTTACTAGTTTACTACATTTATAAATTAGTTTATTTTGTTTACGTATTGTAAAGAAATTTACATTTTTATAATATTTATTTTGTATGAATTTGACAGTTGTCAGAATATTCACATGTTTCAGTATTTCAATATTAATAAATACAGAACTTTACAATTATATATGGACTTTATTTCATTAATTAAATAATAAGACAAGATTAAATGTTATTAGCAATTATTTCCTGTTAAATAAAAAATTTCTTCTAAAGATCTAAATTGAGCGCCCGGATTCGATAACTCGCCGAGCGCTCGAAGACGGGTAAAAGTATTGTCCAACGGTCATGTAGTA